>CM043009.1:25899728-26115772 GCA_023678885.1 Pogostemon cablin | reverse complement strand
TGATGATGATGACCATGATGATGATGATGATGAACATGATCATGATCATGATAATGATAATGACGATAATCATTATCACAATAATGATGATTATCATGAAGATGATGATGATGATGAAGACAATGATGATGATTGTGATCATGATGATCATGATGATGATGAATGTGATGATGATGATGATGATAATCATGATCATGATAATGATCATGAAAATGATCATGATGATGATGATGGTGATCGTGATGGTGATGACCATGATCATGATCATGATGATCATGATGATCATTATAATGATCATGATGATGATCGTGATCATCATGATCATGATGATGATGATTATCATGATGAAGAAGATGATGATGATTATAATGATGTTGATCATTATGATGATCACGATGATGATTATGTTCATGATGATGATCATGATCGTGAAGATGATGATTATGATCATAATAATCATGACGATGATGATGATGACGATCATGATGATGATGATCATGATAATGATGATAATGATGATGATGATCATGATCCTGATCATGATGATAATGAGCATGATCGTGATGAAGATAATGATCATGATCATGATGACGATCGTGATTATGATGATGATGATCATAATGATAATGATGATGATGATGATTATGATCATGATCATGATGATGATGGTGATGATCATGATGACGATAATCATTATGTTGATATTGATGATCATGATCGTGATGATGATCATGATTCTGATGATGATGATCATCATGATCATATGATGATGATAATCATGATGATGATGATCATGATGATTGTGATCATCATCATCATGATGATCATGATAATGATCATGAGGATCATGATGATCATGATGATGATGATGATCATGATCATGACGATCATGATGATGATGATCATCATGATCATGATGATCACGATAATGATTATGATGATGATCACGATCACAATGATCATGATGATAGTCATGATCGTGATGATGGTAATGATGATGATGAAGATCATGATGATGATGATCATGATAGTGATGATGATGACCATGATGATGATGATGATGAACATGATCATGATCATGATAATGATAATGACAACGATGATCATGATCACGATAATGATGATGATCATGAAGATGATGATGATGATGATGATCACGATGATGATGATGATCATGATGATGATGATGATCATAATAAAGATAATGATCATGATCATGATGACGATCATGATCATGAAGATGATGATGATGATGATGATGATGATCATTAGCATCATCATCGTGATTATCATCTTCATCATCATCATCATCATGGTCATCATAATCATAATCATCATCATCATAATCGTCATCATCATAATCATCGTGATCATCATGATCATGATCATGATCATCATCATCATCTACATCATCATTATTATCATCATCATGATCATGATCATCATCATCATCAAGGTCATTACCATCTTCATCACTATCATGATCATCATCATCATGGTCATCATCATCATCATCACTATCTTGATCATCATTATCATGGTCGTCATCATCATGATAATCATTATCAAGATCATTATCAACATCATGATAAGCATCATTATCATCATGATCATCATCACAATAATCATCACGATCATCATCATCTTCATCATGATCATGATCATCATCATCATCATGACCATCATCATCATCATCATCATCATCATCATTATCATGATCATCATCATCATCATAATCATCATGATTATCATCATCATATGATCATGATCATAATCATCATGATTATCATCATCATATGATCAGGATAATCATCATCATGGTCATCATCATCATCAAGATCTTGATCATCATCATGATCGCGATCATGATCAAGATCATCATTATCATCATAATCATGATCATTATCATGATCATCATTATCATCATCATGATGGTTATCACCATCATCATCATGATCATGATCATTTTCATCATCATCATCATCTTCATGTTTATCATCATGATCTTCATCAGCATCATCATCATCATCATGATCATGATCATCATCATCATGGTCATCATCATCATGATCATCATAATGATCATCATAATCATCATCATGATCATCTTCGTGATTATGATCATGATCATGATCATCATCTTTATCATGACCATCATGATCATTATGATCATTATGACCATCATGATCAACATGATCATCATAATCACGATCATCATCATCATCATGATCATTATCTTCATCGTGATCATGATCATGATCATCATGATCAGGATCATGATCATCATTATCACGATCATGATCATCATCATCGTGATCATGATCATCATCTTCATGATCATCATCATCATCATCGTGATCCAGATCATAATCATCATGATCGTCATCATCATCATGATCATCATCATCATCATCATCGATGATGATCACGATCATCATCATCATCATCATTATCATGATCATTATCATCATGATCATGATCGTTATGAGCTTCATCAGGATCATCATCATCATCATCGTGATCACATCATAATAATGATTTTGATCATCATCGTCATCGTCATAATGATCATCATCGTAATCATCATCATCATGATCATCACCATCATCATCATGATCATCATCATCATGATCATGATCATCATCATCAACATGATCATCATCATCGTCATCATCATCATCACATCATCATCATCATCATGATCATCATCATGATATCATCAGCATCATCATTATCATCATCGTCATGATTATCATCATCATGATAATGATCATCATCATCGCGGTCATCATCATCATGATCGTCATCATTATCATCATGATCATTATGATCATGATCATCATGATCATCATCGTCATCGTCATCATGATCATCACCATCATGATCATGATCATCATGATCGTGATTATCATCATGATCAACATCATTATCATCATCATCATCATCATGATCATCATGATCATGATCATGATCATCATCATCATCTTCATCATCATTATTATCATCATCATGATCATCATGATCATCATCATCATCATCATCAAGGTCAATACCATCATCATCACTATCATGATTATCATCATCATGGCCATCATCATCATCATCATCATCATCATTATCATGATCATCATCATCATGGTCGTCATCATCATGATAATCATTATCAAGATCATTATCAACATCATGATAAGCATCATTATCACCATGATCATCATTATAATCATCATCACGATCATCATCATCATCTTCATCATGATCATGATCATCATCGTCATCACGACCATCATCATCATCATGATCATTATCATCATCATCATCATCATTATCATGATCATCATCATCATCATAATCATCATGATTATCATCATCATATGATCATGATAATCATCATCATGGTCATCATCATCATCAAGATCTTGATCGTCATCATGATCGCGATCATGATCAAGATCATAATTATCATCATAATCATGATCATGATCATGATCATGATCATCATCATAATGATTATCACGTGATCATCATCATCATAGTTATCACCATCATCATCATGATCATCATCATCATGATCATGATCATTATCATCATCATCATCATCTTCATGTTTATCATCATGATCATCATCAGCATCATCATTATCATCATCATCATGATCATCATAATCATCATCATAATCATCATCATGATCATCTAAGTGATCATGATCATGATCATCTTCGTGATCATGATCATGATCATTATCATGATCATCATCATCATGATCATGATCATCATCTACATCATAACCATCATGATCATGATCATCGTCACGATCATCATCATGATCTTCATGATCAGCATCTTCATCATGACCATCATGATCATGATCATCATCTTTATCATGACCATCATGATCATTATGATCATCATAATCATCATCATCATCATCATCATAATCACGATCATCATCATGATCATGATCATTATCTTCATCATGATCGGGATCGTGATCATTATTATCACGATCGTGATCATCATCATCGTGATCATGATCATCATCATCGTGATCCAGATCATCATCATCATGATCGTCATCATTATCATGATCATCATCATCATTGTGATCGTGATCATCATCGTGATCATCATGATCATCATCATAATCATCATCATTATCATCATGATCATGATCGTTATGAGCTTCATCATGATCATCATCATCATCATGATCATCATGATCGTCATGGTCATCATCATCATCATGTTTATCATCATCATATGATCATGATCATCATCATCATGGTAATCATCATCATCATCATCATGATCATGATCAAGATCAACATTATCATCATAATGATTATCATGATGATGATCATCATCATCATAATGATCATCATCGTGATCACATCATAATCATGATTATGATCATCATCATCATCATCATAATGATCATCATCGTGATCATCATCATCATGATCATCACCATCATCATGATCATGATCATCATCATTATCATTATGATCATGATCATCATCATCAACATGATCATTATCATCGTCATCATCATCATCACATCATCATCATCATCATGATCATCATCATGATCATCATCAGCATCATCATTATCATCATCGCCATGATCATCATCATCATGATAATGATCATCATCATCGCGGTCATCATCATCATGATCGTTATCATAATCATCATGATCATTATGATCATGATCATTATGATCATCATCGTCATCATCATCATGATCATCACCATCACGATCATGATCATCATAATGGACATAATCATCATCATCATGATCATCATCATGATCATCATGATCGTGATTATCATCATGATCAACATCATTATCATCATCATCATCATCATGATTATCATCATCATCATCTTCTTCATCGTGATGATCATCATCATCATCATGATCATGATCGTCATCATGATGATCACGATCATCATCAAGATCATCATCATGATCATCATCGTAATGATCATCATTATCATTATCATCATCATGATCATCATCATATTAAACCGATTACACGTTCCCAAATAGCAAAGCAACAGATTCGACCTTTAGATCATTGGGATGCCACGACTAGCCAATATTGGAGCAAACTTCCTAAGAAAAAAAGTTATTTTTAGATTAGCTCTATTTCTTTAATGCTTTTTGCAAGAGCTTTTTTGGCCCGACTTGTGGCTCTTTTTCACTTTGCCATTCCCACAACATCTTTATGTTCTGTCCCCTTTTCTTTATTTTCATTTACCTTTTATAATATTACATAGTTCGATCATCATCATCATGATCATCATGATCACCATCATGATCATCATCGTGATCATCATCATCATCATCATGATCGTGATCATAATCATCATCATCATAATAATCATGATCGTGATCATCGTGAACATGATCATCATCATCGCCATGATCATCATCATGATGATCATCATGATCATCATCATCATGATCGTCATGATCATCATCATAATAATCCTCATCATGATCATCATCATCATGATTATCATCATATGATCACGATCATCATCATCATCACGATCAATATCATAATCCTCATCAAGATCATGATCATCATCACGATCAACATCATCGTCATGATCATCATCATCATAATCATCATCACGATCATCATTACCATCTTTATCATGATTCTCATCATCATCATCTTCATGATCATAATAAAGATAATGATCATGATCATGATGACGATCATGATCATGAAGATGATGATGATGATGATGATGATGATCATTAGCATCATCATCGTGATTATCATCTTCATCATCATCATCATCATGGTCATCATAATCATAATCATCATCATCATAATCGTCATCATCATAATCATCGTGATCATCATGATCATGATCATGATCATCATCATCATCTACATCATCATTATTATCATCATCATGATCATGATCATCATCATCATCAAGGTCATTACCATCTTCATCACTATCATGATCATCATCATCATGGTCATCATCATCATCATCACTATCTTGATCATCATTATCATGGTCGTCATCATCATGATAATCATTATCAAGATCATTATCAACATCATGATAAGCATCATTATCATCATGATCATCATCACAATAATCATCACGATCATCATCATCTTCATCATGATCATGATCATCATCATCATCATGACCATCATCATCATCATCATCATCATCATCATTATCATGATCATCATCATCATCATAATCATCATGATTATCATCATCATATGATCATGATCATAATCATCATGATTATCATCATCATATGATCAGGATAATCATCATCATGGTCATCATCATCATCAAGATCTTGATCATCATCATGATCGCGATCATGATCAAGATCATCATTATCATCATAATCATGATCATTATCATGATCATCATTATCATCATCATGATGGTTATCACCATCATCATCATGATCATGATCATTTTCATCATCATCATCATCTTCATGTTTATCATCATGATCTTCATCAGCATCATCATCATCATCATGATCATGATCATCATCATCATGGTCATCATCATCATGATCATCATAATGATCATCATAATCATCATCATGATCATCTTCGTGATTATGATCATGATCATGATCATCATCTTTATCATGACCATCATGATCATTATGATCATTATGACCATCATGATCAACATGATCATCATAATCACGATCATCATCATCATCATGATCATTATCTTCATCGTGATCATGATCATGATCATCATGATCAGGATCATGATCATCATTATCACGATCATGATCATCATCATCGTGATCATGATCATCATCTTCATGATCATCATCATCATCATCGTGATCCAGATCATAATCATCATGATCGTCATCATCATCATGATCATCATCATCATCATCATCGATGATGATCACGATCATCATCATCATCATCATTATCATGATCATTATCATCATGATCATGATCGTTATGAGCTTCATCAGGATCATCATCATCATCATCGTGATCACATCATAATAATGATTTTGATCATCATCGTCATCGTCATAATGATCATCATCGTAATCATCATCATCATGATCATCACCATCATCATCATGATCATCATCATCATGATCATGATCATCATCATCAACATGATCATCATCATCGTCATCATCATCATCACATCATCATCATCATCATGATCATCATCATGATATCATCAGCATCATCATTATCATCATCGTCATGATTATCATCATCATGATAATGATCATCATCATCGCGGTCATCATCAACATGATCATCATCATCGTCATCATCATCATCACATCATCATCATCATCATGATCATCATCATGATATCATCAGCATCATCATTATCATCATCGTCATGATTATCATCATCATGATAATGATCATCATCATCGCGGTCATCATCATCATGATCGTCATCATTATCATCATGATCATTATGATCATGATCATCATGATCATCATCGTCATCGTCATCATGATCATCACCATCATGATCATGATCATCATGATCGTGATTATCATCATGATCAACATCATTATCATCATCATCATCATCATGATCATCATGATCATGATCATGATCATCATCATCATCTTCATCATCATTATTATCATCATCATGATCATCATGATCATCATCATCATCATCATCAAGGTCAATACCATCATCATCACTATCATGATTATCATCATCATGGCCATCATCATCATCATCATCATCATCATTATCATGATCATCATCATCATGGTCGTCATCATCATGATAATCATTATCAAGATCATTATCAACATCATGATAAGCATCATTATCACCATGATCATCATTATAATCATCATCACGATCATCATCATCATCTTCATCATGATCATGATCATCATTGTCATCACGACCATCATCATCATCATGATCATTATCATCATCATCATCATCATTATCATGATCATCATCATCATCATAATCATCATGATTATCATCATCATATGATCATGATAATCATCATCATGGTCATCATCATCATCAAGATCTTGATCGTCATCATGATCGCGATCATGATCAAGATCATAATTATCATCATAATCATGATCATGATCATGATCATGATCATCATCATAATGATTATCACGTGATCATCATCATCATAGTTATCACCATCATCATCATGATCATCATCATCATGATCATGATCATTATCATCATCATCATCATCTTCATGTTTATCATCATGATCATCATCAGCATCATCATTATCATCATCATCATGATCATCATAATCATCATCATAATCATCATCATGATCATCTAAGTGATCATGATCATGATCATCTTCGTGATCATGATCATGATCATTATCATGATCATCATCATCATGATCATGATCATCATCTACATCATAACCATCATGATCATGATCATCGTCACGATCATCATCATGATCTTCATGATCAGCATCTTCATCATGACCATCATGATCATGATCATCATCTTTATCATGACCATCATGATCATTATGATCATCATAATCATCATCATCATCATCATCATAATCACGATCATCATCATGATCATGATCATTATCTTCATCATGATCGGGATCGTGATCATTATTATCACGATCGTGATCATCATCATCGTGATCATGATCATCATCATCGTGATCCAGATCATCATCATCATGATCGTCATCATTATCATGATCATCATCATCATTGTGATCGTGATCATCATCGTGATCATCATGATCATCATCATAATCATCATCATTATCATCATGATCATGATCGTTATGAGCTTCATCATGATCATCATCATCATCATGATCATCATGATCGTCATGGTCATCATCATCATCATGTTTATCATCATCATATGATCATGATCATCATCATCATGGTAATCATCATCATCATCATCATGATCATGATCAAGATCAACATTATCATCATAATGATTATCATGATGATGATCATCATCATCATAATGATCATCATCGTGATCACATCATAATCATGATTATGATCATCATCATCATCATCATAATGATCATCATCGTGATCATCATCATCATGATCATCACCATCATCATGATCATGATCATCATCATTATCATTATGATCATGATCATCATCATCAACATGATCATTATCATCGTCATCATCATCATCACATCATCATCATCATCATGATCATCATCATGATCATCATCAGCATCATCATTATCATCATCGCCATGATCATCATCATCATGATAATGATCATCATCATCGCGGTCATCATCATCATGATCGTTATCATAATCATCATGATCATTATGATCATGATCATTATGATCATCATCGTCATCATCATCATGATCATCACCATCACGATCATGATCATCATAATGGACATAATCATCATCATCATGATCATCATCATGATCATCATGATCGTGATTATCATCATGATCAACATCATTATCATCATCATCATCATCATGATTATCATCATCATCATCTTCTTCATCGTGATGATCATCATCATCATCATGATCATGATCGTCATCATGATGATCACGATCATCATCAAGATCATCATCATGATCATCATCGTAATGATCATCATTATCATTATCATCATCATGATCATCATCATATTAAACCGATTACACGTTCCCAAATAGCAAAGCAACAGATTCGACCTTTAGATCATTGGGATGCCACGACTAGCCAATATTGGAGCAAACTTCCTAAGAAAAAAAGTTATTTTTAGATTAGCTCTATTTCTTTAATGCTTTTTGCAAGAGCTTTTTTGGCCCGACTTGTGGCTCTTTTTCACTTTGCCATTCCCACAACATCTTTATGTTCTGTCCCCTTTTCTTTATTTTCATTTACCTTTTATAATATTACATAGTTCGATCATCATCATCATGATCATCATGATCACCATCATGATCATCATCGTGATCATCATCATCATCATCATGATCGTGATCATAATCATCATCATCATAATAATCATGATCGTGATCATCGTGAACATGATCATCATCATCGCCATGATCATCATCATGATGATCATCATGATCATCATCATCATGATCGTCATGATCATCATCATAATAATCCTCATCATGATCATCATCATCATGATTATCATCATATGATCACGATCATCATCATCATCACGATCAATATCATAATCCTCATCAAGATCATGATCATCATCACGATCAACATCATCGTCATGATCATCATCATCATAATCATCATCACGATCATCATTACCATCTTTATCATGATTCTCATCATCATCATCTTCATGATCATCATCAACATCATCATCATCATGGTCATCATCATCATCATCATCGTCATGATCATCATCATCATCACGATCATCATCATGATCATTTTCATGATCATCATGATCATGATCATCATCATCATCATCATGATCATCATGATCATGATCAGCATCGTGATCATCATCATGATCATCATGATCATAATCAGCATCATGATCATGATCATAATCAACATCATGATCATGATCATCATCTTCATCATGACCATTATGATCATGATCATGATCATGATCATCATGATCAGGATCATCATGATGATCATCATCATCATCTTCATGATCATCTTCATGATCATCATCATTATCGTCATCATGATCATTGTTGTCATTATCATTATCATGATCATGATCATGTTCATCATCATCATCATCATGGTCATCATCATCACTATGTTCATCATCATCATCATCATCATGATCGACATCATGATTATCATCATCATCATCATCATCATCATCATCATGAAGATCATGATGATAATGATAATGATGATGATCATGATTATAATGATGATGATTATGATGATGATGATAATGATGACGATGATGATGATGATGATCATCATGATGATCATGACTATGATGATCATGATGATGATGATGATAATGAAAATTATGATGATGATCATGATTTTGATTATGAGGATGATGATCACGATGATGATGATGATCATGATCATGATACTGACAATGATGACCATTATAAAGATGACCATGGTGATAATTGTCATGATGATGATGATCATGATGATGAAGATTATGATCATGATGATGATGATCATGATGAGGATGATGATGATCATGATGATGATAATGATGATGATGATGAAGATCATGATGATAATGATAATGATGATCATGATGATGATGTTGATCATGACGATGATGACGATGATGACCATGATGATGATGATGATGATGATCATGGTGATGATCATTATCATGATGATCATGATGAAGATAATGGTCATGATGATGATGATGATGATCATGATCGTGATGAAGATGATGATCATGATCGTGATGATAATTATGATGATGATCATGATGATAATGATGCTGATCATGATGTTGATAATGGTCTTGATGATGATGATCATGACCATGATGATGATCATCATCATGATGATGACCATGATGATGATGATGATGATGATGATGATGACCATGATGATGATGATCATGATAGTAATTATGATGATAATGACCTTGATGATGATGATGATGATCATTATGATGATCATGATCATGATCATTTTGCTGATGATGATGATGATGATGATGATGATGATCATCATCATTATGATGATGATAATGATAATCACGATGATCATGATGATGATAATGATCTTGATGATGATGATGATCATCATCGTCATCATCATCATGATGATCACGATGATTATGATGATGACGATCATGATGATGATGATCATGATAATGATCACGATGATGATCATGATTATCGTCATCATGATCATGATCATAATGATGAAGATGATGATGATGATAATGATGATGATGATCATTATCATGATGATCATGATGAAGATAAGGGTCATGATGATGATGATGATGATCATGATCGTGATGAAGATGATCATGATGATGATCATGATGATGATCGTGATGATGATTATGATGATGATCATGATGATAATGATGCTGATCATGATGTTGATAATGATCTTGATGATGATGATCATGACCATGATGATGATGATCATAATGATGATGACCATGATGATGATGATGATGATGATGACCATGATAATGATGATCATGATAGTAATTATGATGATAATGATCTTGATGATGATGATGATGATGATGATGATCATTATGATGATCATGATCATGATCATTTTGCTGATGATGATGAAGATGATGATGATCATTATGATGATGATGATGATAATCACGATGATCATGACGATGATAATGATCTTGATGATGATGATGATGATGATGATGATGATCACGATGATTATGATGATAACGATCATGATGATGATGATCATGATTATGATGACCATGATGATGATGATGATGAAGATGATAATCACGATGATGATGCTAATGATGATGATGGTCATGATGATGATGATGATGATGATGATTATGATCATGATGATGATCATGACGATAATGACGATGATCATGATGATGATCATGATCATAATGATGATGATGATGAAGATCATGATAATAATGATGATGATGATGATGATGATGACTATGATGATGATAATCATGATGATCATCATTATCATAATCATCAGATGATGATCATGATGATGATGATCATGAAGATGATCATGATGATGATGACGATGATCATGTTGATGATCATGATAATGATGATCACGATGATGATCATTATGATGATGATGATGATGATGATAATGATCATGATCCTGAAGATCATGATGATGACGATGATCATGACCATGATGATATGATCATGATGACCATGATGATTATGATCATGATCATATGATGATGATTATCATGATGATGAGGATGATGATCATGATTATATGATGATTATCATGATGATGAGGATGATGATCATGATGATGATGACGATCATTATCATTATCATGATGATGATGATGATAATGATGATGATGATGATCATGATGATAATCATAATGATCATCATTAAGATGATCTTGATGATGATCACGATGATGAAGATGTTGGATTGTATACTAAAAGTCTAGCTTTTTGTATGAACAATGTTTAGATAATATTCTATTTAAGAATCATGTGATCAAACGTTTGCAATTATGCTATTGCAAAAGCCCATTTACTTTATATTGTAGATAATGTGGTGTGCGGCGTCACACGGAAGATCATATTATTGGCTCCTTATAAAGTATAAACAGATATTCACAACTGAGATAGAATGGGACTATCTATCGGTATGGTTGCAGTGTGATTTGGTATTAGTCTGTCTAGACTATAAAATTGCACTAGTTCACTTTGAGTGCATTGAGTAGGACTGCGGTGAGATCGTTCAGTTTATACTGACTTTATAATAGAACTAGATCCCAATTATTATGGAAGTTCGTCCTCTTAATCCCTATACAATAAGCCCAACTCGTAAGCTAGTATTAATTTCTTTAATTCATGGATGGGTGAGATTTAATAGTTAAATCAATATGCTCGGTGAGTTGGGAAATTGTGCTGTCTCTATGGTGTGCTGTTGATTGTAGAAGGAATCTGTGTCCTAACGGAATTGGTTAATGATGTCCCCTTTAGGAGCTCATAAGGATTATCATGTAAACCCTGCAGTTGGATTTATTCCGGCATGATAATAAGGTTGAGTGGTACTACTCTTGGTAATTATAATAATTAAATTGAGTTGTTAGTAACTTAATTAATTAATGGGCATTGAATCTTAAACACGGGGAGATTAACGGACTCATAATAAGAAAGAGCCCATAAACGTAATTTGGGATTAGGGTGGCAGTGCAATAATATTTCTTTAGTGGAATGATTTATTATTATTGGACTTAACTATAAGTTTTGGGCTAAACTTGGATGCTTAAGCCCAATGGAAGGCCCAAACCCTAATTTCTCCTCCTGGTCCCTATTGTAGCCTATATATAGCCAATCTCAGCAGCCCAGTAACTTAATTCACATGCATAACACTGTGAACAACAGATTAGGACTGTAGATTGAGATCGTCTCGTAGATTGTTGCCCACACAACGTCGAGACGTGGCTTAGAAATACAACAGAAGATCGGAAGGTCGTTTGCTGTTTCTGGTCATCCACTTCCATGATTTTTATAAAATCGTGTAGAAGTCCAAACTACATGTTGATACACTGTTGGAAAGCCACGGAAGAGATGAGCATTTTGGCTCAAAGATCACTCGATTCGAAGATTAGATGATGGAGTTATGGCCAAAACCGTGCGACTACGCAGGCTGCCGGTGAGAATCAACCTCTACATCAACCCTTGGTGAACGGTAATCGTTTCTTTGATTTATTGCTTCCACTGTGGTAGAAACACACGGAACCCTAACGGTTCTCATTAACCTAAAGATCCTAAATGCCAAAAATTGGTATCAGGGCATGGGTTCTAAGGCTAAACGTGACACGTTAGGCTAGGGTTTGATTGACGAATGTGGTGCAAGGATTTAGGGTAAAGGGTTTAAAGTGAATTATGTGAATTATTCTTGAATAATGATCGCATGATGTTAGGGTCTTGAATTTTTTATGAAATTTATAAAAACCCTGAGATGTATTCACGGCTGCTCAACCCTAATTAAGTGACACATCACACATGAGCACCGCATAACGATGGTGAAAGGCTGGGATGCTGGCTGCCCCTCGGTGAAAGGTAGAGCCTGATGTATGAAGGACGCGTTGATAATCGGCGGTAGAATAGTTATCCATATTGGTTGGTTGTTGGTTGTTGATCAAACCTTGCAATAAGCATGAAGATATGGCCTAGGGCACTAACTACTGGTGGATCTCCCGCGATAGCATAGTGATGATGGCTGACGATGGGAGGGCAACAGCTTGTTGGAAACTTGCTGGGCGTACTCTGGAGCATGGCTGCAACTGTGATCACCGGCATTAGTTGAAGGTTGGACGTTGGGACCGCCGGGGAACCATTTTTCTGGTGGGCAGTTTTTGAGATAGATACAAGCAGTGCGAATGATATTTCTGGTCGGGGCAACCACCGACACGTTGTTGTAGCACGTCTACACATCTGTCTTCTGCCATCCATGATTGGTGATAGCAGCATGGCTAGCTTGTGCCGTGCGGTACTGAAACTGTTGTCGGCAAGCGGCAGAAGCGTGGGTAGTATACCACAGATAGAGAATCGACATGAGCGAGTTTTCACCAGAATTCTGGTTGACTCCGCAACCAAGGTCCGAGCAGGTTTGATGGGTTTGGGACGATTCGGGCAGCTCTTTTGGGCAGGTCTGATGAAGTTCCGGGTGGCTCAAACCTGTGACTTGGGAGAGTATGTTTGTGGCCGGTGATGTGGCACGGCAGGACTGCACAGATGTGCTCGCGCATGGGTGCAGGCGGAGCATGACGACGTAGTGCGAAATTACAGGGTGATTCGTGCAAATGGCATTGTACAGTCGGATGGAGCCTTCACGTGTCGCTGGCACCATCTTCGCCGATGCTGAACCAGTGTGGATGGGGTGCTGGCGGTAGAAGGTTGTGGCACAGATAAGGCTGTTCGGTGGGGCAAGTCTTTGTAATCACCTGGTTGGATCTGCACCTGATCAGGTCGAGTCTACGAGAAAGACAAGCTGTTGGATTGTATACTAAAAGTCTAGCTTTAGTATGAACAATGTTATAACAATATTTGAAATGAGAATCATATGATCAAATGATTGCATCTTATAATTTATTTTATATGCATGATGCAATAGTCTACTTACTTTATACTGTAGATAATATGTTGTGCGACAACACGCGGAAGATCATATTATCGGTTTCCTTATAAAGTATAAACAGATGCTCACAACTGAGATAGACGGGGACTCTCTATCGGTATGGTTGTAGTGTGGTTTGGTATTAGCTTGTCTTGGCTATAGAATCACATTAGTGCACTTGTGTGTATTGAGTAGGACCGCCTGAGATCGTTCGACTTATACTGACTTATAGAAGAACTTGATCTCTGTTATTATGGAAGTTCGTGCTCTTAATCCCTATACAATAACCTCGACACGTAGGGCAGTATGTATTTCTTTGATTCATCAATGGGTGAGATTTATATGTATTAACTCAACAAACTCGGTGAGTTGGGAAGTAGTGCTGTATCTATGGTGTGCTGTTGATTGTAGAAGGAATCCATGTCCGTCATAGGTTGATGATGTCCCCTTGAGGAGCTCATAAGGTTTATCATGTAAATCTTGCAAGTGGATTAATTTCCGGCATGATAATAAGGTTGAGTGGTACTACTCTCGGAAGAGATATTAATTAATTTGAGTTGTCAGTAACTTAATTAATTAATGGACATTGTATATCTTAAACATGGGGAGACCATCGGGCTTATAATAAGAAGGAGCCCAGAACATAATTTGGGATTGGACGGGTAGTGCAATAATAATATTTTAGTGGACTATATTATTATTATTGGATTTAATTAAAAGCTTTGGGCTAAGCTTGGTTAATTAAATTCAATTGAGGCCCAGTCAAATTTCTCCTCCTGGTCCCTGCTGTAGCCCAAGTATATAAGTCATCTCAGTTCCTGTTAACCCTAAGTCAGTGCCTCATTTGACATACGGTAGAAATAGAGAGCAGATTGAGAGAACTCTGGGGACTGTTAACCACCCAACACCAGAGTTGACTTTGGGACATACGGCAGAAGATCAGAGGTAGTTCTCTGCAGTTCATCCTCTACACCAACCCAGAAGTACGGTAAACTTGATTTTCGCTTCCGCTGTTTATGTTTGCTGACTCCGTAACGGATCACGTTGAACCGCACGATCCAATTGCCAACACAAGCAACTAGCATGCATTGGCGAGTCATTGTCGGTCTCTGATCGTCTGAAGGAGATGTGGTGGCTGTCGGTGAAGGATTGGGTTTTGGCGACGAAGAGTTCTGCGATGGGCAGTGTGATGGCTGGAGTGGCGCTACCTCATACGGCGTTTCCCGGCAACTGCTGTCGGCGTGATAGTCGGCAGTGGATGGTGAGGCGTGTGTAGTTACAGTCGACGGTGGGTTGGGTTGGAATTAAGTTTCCTGGCCGGCGATCACATGTGATGACATGGCAGTTGTGGGCTGCGGCGTGGGCGATTTCTGCTGGGAATACGTTTGTAGGTTGTTAGGTTTAGGCCCATTTTTCTTTCTTGCCCTACTAACGTGTTTAATTGCTTAAATTGTTGTAAGTCAACTTATTTTTGCCCATTTATTTTATTTCTTTATATATAATTGTAATAATTGTTTTATTTGCCAATTATTATTATATATTTGGATGCATGTGCTATTTGATTTACTGCCTTATTTGCCTTAATAATAGCATGTTTTTATTTGCATTATTATATCTGTTATATTGTATGCATGCAAAAACCCTCTTGTTAAATAACTAAGTGGGAGAGGGATTGGTCATGATCCTGTGGCCTTCATTATTGATTTATTGAGTGATGCAAGTAAGCTTATGAGTCGGCTATAGTGCCTTCCTCCCCAACGGATGGGTTTTATTTGTGGATCACTAGAATAAATTTCAATAAATAATTATTATTTGTAATGTGATGCAAGTGAGCTTATGAGTCGGCTATAGTGCCTTCCTCCCCAACGGATGAGTTTTATTTGCGGATCACTGGTACAATTAATAATTGATGGTTAAAGGAAATTATTTGAGGGCGTGTGGACTTCTCCAACTGTAAGACACACAAACTTGGGTAATGTACTTATATCAAATAATAGTATACACTTAGGTGCAATTAATACATATCCTCCCCAACGGAGACACTGCTATTAAATTACATGGCTAAAGGACAACCGACTATTAATCATTGAGTCATAAGGTTAATTATGACGTATGGAATTAATGGGTAAAACCTTCTCTTGCGAATGTTTGGGTTTGTATACATCCACAGTAACGTGGAATGCAAATTAACGGTGCTTGAGATGTCGTTGAATTTATTTTATATTGTTTATTGAGGGAATCAATATAAAATTTAAATTCGAAGAGTTTGATCGTCGTATTAATTTACTTGGTTCTCTGAATTTTCAAATAATTTATTTCGCTTATTGTTAACTAAAGGAAATAATATTTACTTGTCCTAAATAATTGTTTCGAAAAGAATCTTGATTTTAATTCTTACTGCTTAGGAAAATTAATATGTGTTCTCACTAAGTGATGCCCTCTGATGCCGATTAAATTTTCTAGTGAAGATGTAAGAGGTTCATAGAAATATGATGGTCTCATGTGACTCTTCGAATGCTTGAGATAGGCAAAAGGCAAGAGGTCATGGTTATACTTGATGAAGAAATTTGAAATTACTTGGAATATAAATTGAAGGGGAAACCAGCTCAATTTATTTTCATAGTTTGCCTTAACATTTTGAGCAAGTTTCACCTGAATTACAAGAAGTTGTATATGGTGGGAAATTTCTGACAAAACGAGTGGCAAAGGTAAACCAATTTCATCAAGAGTTGAACAAGGATAGTATTTTATTCACTAGTTGCTGAAACATGATTAATGATGGCGTTTACTGACACATTGTGTGTAAATTCCGGAATCATTAAATGTTTTGAACATAGCGATGATAAGATAATTTAATACATGGGTAAACTACAAAAGTAGTGGCTGTTGCAGTGGGAGTTGTTTATTTATCTTATGATATGAATAAACGTTTGATTTTGAGAAATTATCTTCACATACGTTTTCATAGAAAAAAATTAATTTTGGTTTCTATGCATTAACGGATAATAATCTGTTATGGTATGATAGTGACAATTTGTACACTCTTAAATCATGTTTATCCCACGGATGCAACAAATAGTAATTAATAATACATCTTTTAATCTTAGTAAGAGAAAGGAACCTTCGGAGATGGACTAAACATTCTTTTGGCATCTAAGACTATATCATTTTACTTAAGTTCGATTTGAAAGTTGATAGCCAATGGACCATTAGATTTATTAAAAATGGAAACTATCGAACTTGCAAGTGAAAATGATAAATTGCCTCTACAATTATATGGTAGGGTATAGAGACAAATGGCACTATACCACTATGCAAATTTAAGAGCAAGCAAATGGCGCCGTTGCCGGGGATTAGACTGTTTAAATGGGAGACCACTAAATTATTTGTTATCACTTTTAATTTAGATTTTTTTATTGCTTTTATGTGTTTGTTTGGTGTATGAAATTTTATTAGGTGTCTATTCGTCTATGGTATTCACTTTTTACAAACTTAGTTTCTCACTTAGTTTGAACTAAGTTTGGGGGTGGACGTGCATTCCAATATTTTGAAGCACCAAGGTAAGTTTTCTTCACTTGTGTGTGATGCTTGGAGGTCGATTTTTTTTAGAAATTTTGGAATTTATTTCGATCTTTCGAATTTTTTTGCGACTTTCCAAGTATCTTGTGTGTCTTATTTATTTATTTGATTAGCGGTGATTTTATTTTTGGTTGAATTTTTTGAGTTCTCCTATGATTTTACTGATGAATTGTGTTTGAGTGGTGATAAAGAGAAGTGAGTTCTATCTGAGTCCTACGCCTGATCGAGTTAGATAACTTGAGGGGCTCGTAAGATGTGGTGGAGATCTAAATCAGGTGCTTTCGTTTTTTTATTTTAATTTTGATGTGATAGATTGTTTTGATTTTTGAGTAGTTGAGGTGTTACAGTGGGAGTTTCTGGGTGTGTGCTTATTATGAGTTTATTTGTTAGATTTCTGCCAGGAATTCATATGCTCTTGAAATTGATGAAGGAAGTGTACTTTAATTATATTGTGGTATGAAGTTCTATGTGCACTTGTGAGACATTGCTTATCATGAAGAATGCTCTGTTACTTGAAAACCCATGTGAGAGATTTTGAGCCTTTAAATCATGTACATAAACACATGATGTTTCTTTTCTGGTGAGTATCATTCTTGTGTGTGTATTCTAGAACTTGTCTCTTGTCTTACTTGAGATCACATGTTATGTAAGATGATGGGAGATGATTTAAGGTCATCCTTGATTTTTAGTAGTCACTTTGCCAAATAATTTCCTACCAAATAATTATATATCCGTAGTTAGCTCTTTTGAGCCTAAAAGCCTTATTTCTTTGGCAACCTACAAAGATAGCCACTTTGATATCTTGTTTGAGCCTTAAATTCCTATATTTAGTAGAGAATTAAATGCTGTCAAAGTGTGTGAGTTGGTTTTCATGGAGTTTGGAAGAAATAAAATATTTGGAGCTGACAAGTGATTATGAGCTGAAAAGTATGAGCTGAAAAATAAATTGCTTAGGGGTAGTGCCTGAAACTGGTACCCCGAAATGTTAGAGGTAGTGCCTGAAAATGGTACCTCAAGAAAAAGAAAAAAAAGAAAAAAAGAAAGGAGAGAAAAAGAAAATTAGAAGAGCATGAAGCTGGATAGCCTTTAAGTGTAAAAATCTGCAGTATAAAAGATCTCCGGTTTTAATTCTCTACTAATTGAGTCACTTTATCCATATGTTTCCTACCCTTACAAAAGAGCCAACATTACATCCCATTAAAAGTCCTTTCTGATCCCATTGTCGAATCATACTTTAAGTGGTGGAGAGTTTGAGATGTTTGGCAAGCTTATGGTTACGCATGCACTTGAATTGAATTTGAGCGTAAACACCATACCCCATAAGTGTACATCTTTTACACTTGAGTGAGAGTGATATACTTCCCGTGAGAATAAGTTGATAGAGCATTTGAATTGGTAGTAATTATCTTAACTTGTATGCTATGAATGAATTATTGCATGTAATGAAAGTTGCATGACTGGAGTTGAGGACAATTGTATGTTGAATGGCCTAGTAATCATACCCTTCGGTTTCCGTTTGATTTACACACTATCTTTCTTCTTTGTTCGATTTCGTTGTTCGGGGACGAACAACATCTTAAGTTTGGGGGTTTGATTAGTGTGAAAATCTGTATGTTTTAGGGTCCGATTTAGCACCATTTTGAAGAATTTATGTTCGTATTTTAGCACTAAATGGTTCATTTTCATATATTTAAGATATTGGTGCATTTGAGGTGTTATTTCGTGTTTTTAGGTGGAAAACGGATTAAAGGTGCAAAGTTGGAATGAGGAGTGAAATCGTGAAAGAATGCTGAAAAACGCATGTCCAATTTGTATAATTTTTCTGTATTTGTGTAGAAGTCCAAATTGAGCATGTGAGATATGGTTGGAAAGCTAACGAAGAGAAGGTCATTTTGGCTCAAGAAACGCCTAATTTGGACGTCAGATGAGGGAGATATGATCAAAATGGTGAAGACGCGCAACCTGTGCCGACCAACACGACCAGTTCCACTTTGCACCAGTCGTTTTATACTCAAATGGACGAATTTTCAGGAGTTCTTTATGTATAGAAAGCCAAGGAAGAGAGGGTCGCGTGAGCGCAAGAATCACTTCAATCGAAGCTCGGATGAAGAAGTTATGCTCAAAACCGTGAGGTCGCGCAGCTGCCAGCGAGAATTCCAAAAAATTCACGAAAATTACCATATATAACCTATTTTCTTGGAGGCTAAGTTATTTCCTAATTTAATATCCATCCATATCTTCCACAATTATATTTTTCCTGATTTTTCAAGATCCCACATCGTTTTTCTCCTTATTTTATTCTACTCTCATACCTATATATACCCATTCTCATAACCACAAAAAATTGTGGAAGAAACTGCATAATCTACCACCACCACATCACCTAGGGTTTTTTACCCTAATCCATCATATCCGCCTTTCATCTTCTACCCTTCACCCGCCTTTCACCTATCACCCTCAATCACGATGTTTGCTACTTGAGAAGGAGAACGGAGGAGGATCGTCAAGACGGAAAGAGAAGACGAAGAATTATTCCAGACACGGGTTTTTCTTCCTTATTTAATTTCTTATTGTTGATTTATTTTCTCTTGATAGTTTTATGGTTTGAAAGGTTATCATGTTGATATGAGATTTTAGACATCTATGATGATAATTTTTGCAAAATATTTATTCCTTATTGAAGTTTTGTTTTAGACTTTTATGATCATGTTTCTTAATTTTCTTGTCAATTATATATTCATGATATGATCATTGATTGGTGTATGATTGATATTTAGATGTGATTCATGGTTATATTTGTTATTTCGTGACGGTTGAAGGGGATTGACCAATATAGCCTTTGATTGTTTGACCATCAATATAGGATACCTTATTATCTTTGCATGACCATTGTTAAAGAGAAATATAGTAAAGAAGCCCATGATAATAAGGAATTGGATTAGGGCTTCATCATGGTGATCATCATCATCATCATCATCATCATCTTCTTCTTCATCATGGTGATCATCATCATCATCATGATCATGATCGTCATCATGATGATCACGATCATCATCAAGATCGTCATCATGATCATCATCATGATCATCATCTTAATAATCATCATTATCATTATCATCATCATGATCATTATCATATTAAACCGATTACAAGTTCCCAAATAGCAAAGCAACAGATTCGACCTTTAGATCATTGGGATGCCACAACTAGCCAATATTGGAGCAATCTTCCTAAGAAAAAAAAAAGTTATTTTTAGATTAGCTCTATTTCTTTAATGCTTTTTGCAAGAGCTTTTTTGGGCCGACTTGTGGCCCTTTTTCTCTTTGCCATTCCCACAACATCTTTATCTTCTGTCCCCTTTTCTTTATTTTCATTTACCTTTTATATTATTACATAGTTCGATCATCATCATCATGATCATCATCATCATTATCATGATCGTGATCATAATCATCATCATCATCATAATAATCATGATGATGATCATTGTGAACATGATCATCATCATCATCACCATGATCATCATGATCATCATCATCATGATCGTCATGATCATCATCATGATAATCATCATCATGATCATCATCATCATGATTATCATCATCATATGATCATGATCATCATCGTCATTGTCATCATCATCAGGATCATCATCATGTTCAACATCATAATCTTCATCAAGATCATGATCATCATCACGATCAACATCATCATCGTCATGATCATCATCATCATCATAATCATCATCACGATTATTATCACCATCTTCATCATGATTATCATCATCATCATCATCATCTTCATGATCATCATCATGATTATCATCATGATCATCATCAACATCATCATCATCATGGTCATCATCATCATCACGATCATCATCATCATCATCTCATGATCATTTTCATGATCATCATGATCATGATCATCATCATCATCATCATCATGATCATCATGATGATGATCATCATCATCATCATCATGACTATCATGATCATGATCAGCATCATGATCATCATCATGATCATCATGATCATAATCATCATCATGATCATGATCATCATCTTCATTGTCTTCATCATGATCATCATCATCATTGTCTTCATCATGATCATCATGATCATGATCATGATCATCATGATCATGATCATCATCATCATCATCATGATCAACTTCATGATCATCATCATTATCGTGATCATGATCATCGTTGTCATTATCATTATCATGATCATGATCATGTTCATCATCATCATCATCATGGTCATCATCACTATCATGATCATCATCATCATCATGATCGTCATCATCATCATGGTCATCATCATCATCATTACCGTCATCACGATCATGACTATCATCATGATCATTGTGATCTTGATCATCATCATCATCATCATCATCATTATCGTTTTCATCATGATCATGATGATCATCATCATCATGATCATAATGATCATCATGATCATGATCATCATCATCATCATGATCATCATGATCGTCATGATCATTATCATGATCATCATCATGATGATGATGATCACAATCATCATGATGATCATCATCATGATTATCATCATCATATGATCATGATCATCATCATCATCAGAATCATGATCATCATAATGATCATGATCGTCATTATCATCATAATGATCATCATCATCATGATCATCACCATCATCATCATCATCATGATCATGATCATGATCATCATCATTATCATTATGATCATCATCATCATCGTCATCATCATTGCATCATCTTCATCATCATCATGATTATCATCATGATCATGATCATGATGATGATGATGATCATCATCATAATCACGATCATTATCATGATCATGATCATCATCATCATCATCATGATCGTCATCATCATCATCATGATCATTATGATCATGATCATCATCATCACGATCATGATCATCATCATGAACATAATCATCATCGTGATCATCATAATGATCAACATTATTATAATCATCATCATCCTCATCATCATTATCATCATCATGATCATCATCATCTTCTTCATCATGATGATCATCATCATCATGATCATGATGATCACGATCATCATCATGATCATCATCATGATCATCGTGATCATCATCATGATCATCATGATCATGATCATGATCATGATCATGATCATCATCATCATGGTCATCATCATCATGATCATCATCATATCATGACCATGATCATCATCAACATCATCATCATGGTCATGATCATCATCATCGTCATGATCATCATCATCATCACGATCATCATCATAATCATCATGATCATGATCATCACGTTCATCATCATCATCATCATCATGGTCATCATCATCACTATCATGATCATCATCATCATCATGATCGTCGTCATCATCATGGTCATCATCATCATCATCACCATCATCACGATCATGACTATCATATGATCATTGTGATCGTGATCATCATCATCATCATCGTGATCATCATTATCATGATGGTCATCATCATCATGATCATCATGATCGTCATGATCATGATCGTCATCATCATCATGATCATCATCATCATGATGATTACCACAATCATCATGATCATCTTCATGATCATCATCATCATGATCATCATCATCATGATCATCATCATCATCATCATGATCATCATCATGGTAATCATCATCATCATCACCATCTTGATCATCATCATCGTAATCATCATCATCATCATTTTCATCATCATCATCATCATTATCATCATCATCGTCATCATCATCATCATCATAATGATCATCTTCGTGATCATAATGATCATGATGATCATCATCATCATGATGATCATCATCATCATCCACTACAAGAAAATGGTCCAATAATGATAGGAAATCCTGTCATTAAAGCTTAAAATACTATCATTAAAAACAAATAATGACAGGAATTTTCTTGTCATAACCCTATCATAAAAGCTTCTCTAGCTAATGATCATTAATGATAGGGTTAGGATCCTGTCATTATTGTTGGTGTTCCTTTAATGAGAGGTTTATGCCTCTCATTAAAATTATTTTCAAATATTAATATATCCTCTCATTAAATAATTAATTAAATTAATATTTAATCATAAAACTTCTTAAGTTAATATAACATTCTTAAAATGATAAATAAATTACAGAATTAAACGTTCAAAGTACAATACATCAAAAGTAACACGGTGCCAGAAATTACAAAAGCTATCCTCTAAAAGAATATTAGTCTATGCATGGTCAAAATACAACTTCCAAATGTGGCTACATGCACATAAAAGCATGTTAGTAAACAAGTTATTAACCTGAGCAGCTAGCAACATACAAAAGGTAGTGGAACCAAAAGTAAAATTTTCACCACTACATATCTCAGCTCCCCATTTATGTGTGCAACCCAAAAAGAAGGACCAGCAACGGGGTAGAATGCGTCAACCATCAAAAAGTAGCAAGATCCAGGGCAAAACAAACCCAGAGCAGCATGTGCTGAATTAGGAATGAATATCCATCAAAAAAACATGAGACTTTAATCAGAATTAGAATATATAATGAGCAAGCCAAAATCAGTGGCAAAATCTAATAAAATGGGAGAAAGAACAAAAATTAAAAAATTCAGTGAGGCATTAACCCAATTAGTATATAAGAAATCAAACAAATAGAAGACACAAAGTAGAAAGAACTATAAGATTTTACAGTAGCATTAATCCAGCGTGTATACATAAAATGGTATAAGCAATCAAACAAAAATATAGAATCCAAAGGAAGGGAAAACAACACACTAGTAGCAGCAGAAGCTACCAACGAGAAAGTACAAGCAGTTTAACAAATATAACAGCAACCAAAATGAGTAGTACATGGGATTTTGCAACTAGGCTGTGAAAACCATATAAAAAATAACAACATAGAAAACTAGCGACAAAAAAGGCTCAGCTAAAACCAACAATTGAATAACACAACAGTTTCAAGCTAACCCAATCAACAATAAAAATTAGAAAAAACCCACAACATAAAAACGTAACAATGTTTTAAATATAAACTAATAAGTAAACCTAGAGACATACCAAAATAAAGGACCAACTGAACCAAAGCAAATTTAGCAAATTCAATAGCAATTCATGAATCAACAAGTCAAGTAGAAGCATTAATGAGACTAAAAACAGGGCATGGACAGAAATACACCAAGTCTTTGTAGATAAAAACATGGATAAGACATGCACCATCTCTAAAATAAAGCAACAAAAAATTCCATACTAACAAAATTTGCCTGATAAGTAGCAATAATCACACTTATATAAACCTAGTTCAAAAATTTGCCTCATAGTTAACAACAATCAATATTTAGCGTCATTGAACTTTAGAAAAATTACCTGAAGAGTTTTTCTCATAGGAAGTGACAACTCCTGCACACGCCATTGAGAATTAATGTAGAAGTTCAATACTAAGGATTACCTAGTTAAATTAGTGAGCAGAGTAGTCTACATGCTGTTATTAATGAAGATCATGAGCAACATCTCTCTACACCAAAAAAGAATAATCCAAATAAATTATCAAATCACAAAAGAGAAAATCAAGTTAACATGAGAATGTCCCCCATGAAGTTTTTCAACACTCAAAAATAAGAAAAAGTTCTTACATTACCAAAGCTCTTAACCAAAGGCCTGCAAGAATTACTAGCAATATCAATGTTCTTACTTCCAAACCATACTCTTTTCAAGCTGTATTTCGAAAAAAGTAAATAAGTACAAGAGCCTCAAATAAATATAAAAGAGTTTATATGATCTATTTAAAATGTAAAGTACATGAAACTAAATTATTATCATATAAATCTGCTACTAAAATCAAAGACTGCAAAAAAGCAATTCAGAACATCTTACTATAATATAAACTAATTACTTCTGCTAAGAGCAAAAATTGCAAAATAGAAATTTAATGTCTTACTTGGGTACTGCTCTTACTTCTTTTGTACGCAGTGATTTTATCTGTGGGAATAATTATAAGAAATTCATAAAAATAATAAAATAAAATCAATACAATAGCCAAAATATAAATGAAAGATGAATGAACTTTAAAAAAAATTCTAAAACTACAAAGAAAAATAAAAGTATGACATTAAAATTATAATAATTAGATGTGGTTTTTCTACCTGCTTTGTGTTTTCTCTTGTTCTTAGTAGCTGGTATGTCGACTATCAATAGATCCAAATCTGTCCTTTTCCAATGATCGAAACCTACTGCATTTGATGTGGTTGCGTAATTACACTCAATTGAAAGACTCATCATGTTGATAGGCTTCACCAACTTCATCTTCGTTGCTATCCACATCATCAATTGGTTGTGCTATCTCATATAGATCTCGAGGTTTTGTTTTAGGAACAACGCTCCAGCCTTTGTTCATGTTATCAATCGCATAAAACATTTGGGAAGCTTGTGTGGCCAAAATAAATGGCTCATTTACTTTCAGAAATCAACAAGAATTAATGCTAGTGAATCCATATTCATCTACTTTGATTCCTTCCTCATTGTCATACATATCAAACCATCTACACTTAAATAAAACCACACGTTTTCCACCAAGATATTGCACTTCAATGATCTCTGTCAACACACCATAATAGTCAACATAATCTGGTCCACTACCTATATCACCAATCACACACACACCTGAGTTTTGGGTTTTACAATTTTTATCACAAGCTTCAATTAGAAACCCATATCCATTGCTCATATAACCATTAAAGCACTTAACATATTTAGAAGGACTACGAGCCAAGGATAATAACTCATCAGATTTAGCACTTTTGTCATAGATTTGCAAGTTTTCAGCCTACACACAAATTACAATTAATTAACCATAAAATTTAAACTAGTTAAAAATAACTGAGTAATAAATAATAAAACATAGATATACTCACTTTATTTCTCAACCAACGAATAAAATTGACATTCCACCCATCATCATTTGTGCTCTTTGTATTATTTGATTGCTCTTGGGTGTACTCTCTGCATATAACTTTAATGAGAATTGCATATATTTATATATGTGCTTATGTGTGAGAAAAAAATATAAAAGAGCAAAGTCAATTGTACTTACTTGAAAAATGGTTGTATCTCATCACAGTTCTTCAAAATATAAATGTGAGCTTTCTCCACCTCATCATCATCAAGAATATAGTTGGAACCAGCTCCTAATGGACGTCCACATTAAGAAAAGATGGACATTTCACCTTTAGAATTATGAAATCCACAATCATAGTTTCGTTCAGGTTCATTGAATTTAGTCTTGCTGTCATTCAAATACCTTGAACAAAAAATCATACACTCCTTTGCAATATAGCCTTCTGCTATGGATCCTTCCGAACAAGCCATGTTACGAATCAATTATTTTAATTCATACAACATGCGCTAAATAGGATACATCCATCGATACTGGACTGGCCCACCAATTTTTTCTTCATATGTCAAATGAATAGGCATATGTACCATAATATCAGAAAAGAAAGGTGTAAATACTTGTTCCAGCTTGCAAAGTGTAATGGCAATTTGAGACTCCATGTTTTCTAACTCATCAACTCTCAATCTCTTAGATCCCAAGCTAGTAAAGAACAAACCCAACTCAATAAGCGGTTAACATACAAATTTAGGGAGAAGACCATGTATTCCAAGAGGTAGTAGATGTTGTAAAAGTACATGGTAATCATGACTTTTCAAACCAGAAATTTTATGCTCCTTCAGCTTAACACTTTGAGATATATTTGATGAAAACCCATCTGGAACTCTTAATTTCTTAAGAAAAGAGCAAAACAAGTGTTTCTCCTTTTTTGATAGTGTGTAACATGCAACCGGCAACTCAAGTGATGATAATCATGATGATGATAATGATGATGCTGATGATGATCATGACGATGATGATGATGTGATGATGAAAATGATGATGATCATGATCATGATCATAATGATAATGATGATGAACATGATGATCATGATGATGATGATCATGAAGATGATCATGATGATGGTGATGATCATGATGATGATGAACATGATCATGATCATGATCATGATGGTGATGATCATGATGATGATCATGACGATGAGGATCACGATGATGATCATTATGACGATGATGATCATGATGATCATGATTATGATGATAATGATGATCATGATGATATCATGATCATGACGATAATGATGCTGATCATGATAATGATCATGATCTTGATGATGATGACATGACCATGATGATGATGATCTTGATGATGATGATCCTGATCATGATGATCATGATGATAATGATGATGATGACCATGATGATGATGATCGTGATCATATGATGATGATAATCATGATGATGATGATTATGATGATGATCATGATAATGATGATAACGATGATGAACATGATGATCATGATGATGATGATCATGAAGATGATCATGATGATGGTGATGATCATCATGATAATGATGATTATCATGATGATGATCATGACGATGATGATGATGATGATCATCATAATCATAATCATGATGATGATCCTGACGATCATGATGATGATGATAATGATGATGATGATAATGATGATCAAGATGATGATGATGATCATGATATTGGTGACCATGATGATGATGATCATGATGATGATGGTCATGATGATGATGATCATGATGATGATGATGATCACGATGATGATGACCATGATGATGATGATCATGATCATGATATCAATCTTGATTATGATCAAGATGATGATCACGATGATGATGATCATGATGATCATGATCGTGATGATGATGATGATGATGGTGATGATGATCATGATTGTGATGATGATCATAAACATGATGATCATGATGATGATCGTGATCGTGATGATGATGATGATCATCATCATCATAATGATTATGATCACGATTATAATGATGATGACGATCATGATATTGATGATGATGATCATGATGATGATGATCATCATGATCATGATGTTCATGATGATGATGGGCATGATGATGGTGATGATGATCATGATGATAATGATGATGACCATGATGATGATGATGGTCATGATATGATGATGATCATGATGATGTTGAACATGATATGATGATCATGATGATCATGATAATGATCATGATCATGATGTTGTTGATCATCATGATGAAGAAGAAGAAGATGATTATAATGATCATGATGACGATAATGATCAAGATGATGATGATTATGATCACGATCATGATGTGATCATGATCGTGATGATCATGATCGTGATGATGATGATGATTACGATAATAATGATCATGATGATGATGATGATGACGATCATGATGATGATGACCATGATGATGATGATCATGATCATGATAATGATAATCATGATAATGATGATCATGATGATAATGATGATGCTGATGATGATAATGATGATGCTGATGATGATCATGACGATGATGATGATGACGTGATGATGATGACGATGATCATATTGATAATGTTGATCATGATGATGATGGTGATGATGGTGATGATGATGATCACGATGATGATCATTATAATGATGATGATGATTATGATGATGATCATTATAATGATGATGATGATTATGATGATGATCATGATTATTATGATCATGATGATTATCATGATCATATGATGATTATAATCATGATGATGATGATCATGATTATTATGATGATGATGACATGATGAAGATCATAACGATCATGATCATGATGATCACGATCATGATTATGATGATGATGATGATGATTATGATCACGATCATGATGATGATCATGATGATCACGATGATGATCATGATGATCATGATGATGGTGATGATGATGGTAATGATCATGACGATGCTTATCATGATGATCGTGATGATGATGATGATGATTGTGATGATTGTTATGATCATGATGATGATGACCGTGATAGTAATGATGATGATGATGATGATGACAATGATAATGATGATCACTATCATGATGATGATCATGATGATGATCATGATGATCATGATAATGATAATGACGATCATGATGATGATGATCATGATGATGATCATGATGATAATGATTATGATGATGATGATCATGATCATGATCATCATCATGATCATGATGATCATGATGATGATGATAATGATGATGATCATGAAGATGATGATGATGATGATGATGATGATGATCATGATAATGATAATGATGATTATCATGACGATGATGATGATGACCGTGATGATGATGATGATGATGACCATGATGATCATGATGATAATCATGATGTTGATGATGATGAACATCATCATGATCATGATGAAGAAGATTATGATGATGATGATCATGATGATGATCGTGATGATGATTATGATGATGATCATGATGATGATGATGATGATGATGATCATGATGATGATGATCACGACGATGATGATCATGATCACGATGACCATGACGATGATGACCATGATGATGATGATCATGATCACGATGATGATGATAATGACGATGATGGTGATCATTATTATGATCACGATCGTGATGATGATGACGATCATGATATTGATAATGATGATCATGATGTTCATGATGATGATGATGGTCATGATGATGGTGATGATGATCATGATGATAATGATGATGATCATGATGATGATGATGGTCATGATATGATGATGATCATGATGATGACCATGATGATGATGATCAATGATCATGATGATGATCATAATGATGATCGTGATCATCATGATCGTGATGATGATGATCATCATGATGAAGAAGATGATGATGATCATCATGATGATAATGATGATGAGGATGATGATGATTATAATGATGTTGATCATTATGATGATCACGATGATGATTATGTTCATGCTGATGATCATGATCGTGATGATGATGTTCATGATCATAATGATCATGACGATGATGATGATGACAATTATGATGATGATGATCATGATGATCATGACCATGATGATGATGATCATGATCATGATCATAATGAAGATAATGATCATGATCATGATGACGATCGTGATTATGATGATGATCTTCATCATCAACATGATCATGATCATGATGATAATCATGATCATGATGATAATCATGATGTTGATGAAGATGATGCGATGATGATCATGATCATGATCATGATCATAATGATAATGGTGATGATCATGATCATGATCATGTTCATGATGATGATGGTGATGATCATGATGATGATGATCATTATGATGATCATGATTCTGATGATGATGATGATCACGATCATATGATGATGATAATCATGATGATGATGATCATGATGATTGTGATCAGCATCATCATGATGATGATCATGATCATGATCATGAAGATGACCATGATCATAACGATCATGATGATCATGATGATGATGATCATCATGATCATGATGATCACAATGACGATGATGATGATGATCACGATCACAATGATCATGATGATAGTCATGATCGTGATGATGGTGATGATGATGATGATGACCATGATGATGATGATGATCATGATGATGACCATGATGATGATGATGATCATGATGGTGATGATGATGATGATGACCATGATGATGACTACGATCATGATGATGATGATGATCATGATAGTGATGATGATGACCATGATGATGATGATGATGAACATGATCATGATCACGATAATGATGATGATCATGAAGATGATGATGATGATGATCATGATGATCATGATGATGATCAAGATGCTGATCATGATCACGATAATGATGATGATCATGATCATGATCATGATGGTCATGATGAAGATGATGATCATGATCATGATGATGATTATGATCATGATGATCATGATGATGATCAAGATGCTGATCATGATCATGTAGGTCATGATGATGATGATGATGATGATGATCATGAAAATGATCATGATGATGATGATGATGATCGTGATGATGACCATGATGATGATGACGATGATGACCATGATGATGATGTTGATGATGATCATGGTCATGATATGATGATGATGACTATGATGATGATGATCGTGATCATGATCATGATGATCATGATGATGATCATAATGATCATGATGATGATTGTGATCATCATGATCATGATCATGATGATCATCATGATGAAGAAGATGATGATGATCATGATGATGATAATGATGATGAGGATGATGATGATTATAATGATGTTGATCATTATGATGATCACGATGATGATTATGTTCATGATGATGATCATGATCGTGATGATGATGATCATGATCATAATGATCATGACGATGATGATGATGACGATAATGGTGATGATGATCATGATTGTGATGATGATCATAATTGTGATGATCACGATGATGATCATGATCGTGATGATGATGATGATGATCGTGATGATGATGATAATGATTATGATCACGATTATAATGACGATGACGATCATGATATTGATGATGATGATCATGATGATGATGATCATCATGATCATGATGTTCATGTGATGATGGTCATGATGATGATGATGATGATCATGATGATAATGATGATGACCATGATAATGATGATGGTCATGATATGATGATGATCATGATGACGATGACCATGATATGATGATCATGATCATGATCATGATGATCATGATAATGATCATGATGATGATCGTGATCATGATCATGATGTTGTTCATCATCATGATGAAGAAGAAGAAGATGATGATGATCATGATGATGATAATGATCATGATGATGACGATGATGTTGATGATGATAATGATCAAGATGATGATGATTATGATCACTATCATGATGATCATGATGGTGATCATGATCGTGATGATGATGATGATGATTACGATAATAATGATCATAATGATGATGATGACGATCATGATGATGATGACCATGATGATGATAATCATGATCATGATAATGATAATCATGATAATGATGGTCATGATGATAATGATGATGTTGATGATGATAATGATGATGCTGATGATGATCATGATGATGATGATGATGATGTGATGATGATGATGATGATGATGATCATATTGACAATGATGATGATCATGATCATGATGATGATGGTGATGATGGTGATGATGATGATCATGATGATGATCATTATAATGATGATGATGATGATTATGATGATGATCATTATAATGATGATGATGATTATGATGATGATCGTGATTATTATGATCATGATGATGACCATGATGATGATTATCATGATCATATGATGATTATAATCATGATGATGATGATCATGATTATTATGATCATCATGATGATGATCATGACGATCATGATGATGATGATGATCATGATGAAGATCATAACGATCATGATCATGATGATCACGATCATGATTATGATGATGATAATGATGTTGATGATTATGATCACGATCATGATGTTGATCATGATGATCACGATGATGACCATGATGATCGTGATGATGATGATCATGATGATGATGATGATGGTGATGATCATGACGATGCTGATCATGATGATCGTGATGATGATGATGATGATGATTGTGATGATTGTTATGATCATGATGATGATGACCATGATAATAATGATGATGATCATGATGATGACAATGATAATGATGATCACTATCATGATGATGATCAAGATGATGATCATGATAATGATAATGACGATCCTGATAATGATCATGATCATGATGATGATCATGATCATGATGATCATGATCATGATGATGATCATGATCATGATGATCATGATGATGATGATAATGATGATGATCATGAAGATGATCATGATGATGATCGATGATGATGATCATGATAATGATAATGATGATTATCATGACGATGATGATGATGACCATTATGATGATGATGATGATGATGATGATGATGATGATGATGATGATGATGATGATGATGATGATGATGATGATGACCTGATGATCATGATGATAATCATGATGTTGATGATGATGATCATCATCATCATCATGATCATGATGAAGAAGATGATGATGATGATGATGATCGTGGTGATGATTATGATGATGATCATAATGATGATGATTTGTATCATGATGATGATGATCACGATGATGATGATCATGATGACGATGACCATGACGATGATGACCATGATGATGATGATCATGATCACGATGATGATGATACTGATGATGATGATCATCATTATTATGATCACGATCTGGATGATGATGACGATCACTATGTTGATGATGATGATCATGATGTTCATGATGATGATGATGATGGTCATGATGATGGTGATGATTATCATGATGATAATGATGATGATCATTGATGAGTGATATTTTCACCTAGATTTTAGTGTCTTTTTATAAGTGTTTTCATATTATTTTATCCGTATTTGTGTATTATTTGGTTGTGTTTTGTATTTTTATTGAAATGTGTGTGAATGAGCTTAAGGCCGTGCGGGCACCTTAAGGCCATGTTCAGTCGCACGAGTCGTGTAGCCTACACGGGCCTGTAAGAAGAGGCCGTGTGGGAGCATCAATTCACACAACACGGGCACCTTATGGCCGTGTTGCAGAGCACGACTCGTGCTGTGTAAAATGCTGCTAAAATTTCCAGAACCTTCTAGAAGCTTCCCAAGGGGTATAAATACCCAATAATTCAACATTTGAGGGGAGAATCCGAAATTCAGGCCTACACACACACCTCACACACCATTTCCTCCATTCTTCACCTTCACATTCATCCATTCTTCATCCTTTGGATCTACCTTCATCCAACCATCAAATCTTCCATCCAAGTAGTGGAGAAGCAAGGAAGAGAGGTGAATTGCAAGGGGAAGAAGAAGATCACCATTGGAGACATCCGAGGGAGTTTTCATCCAAACTTTGTATTGAAACCTATTGTTTATCATGTTTTGTAAGTATTTTAATATCTATTTTGAATTTCTTATGAACATGAGAGGCTAATCTCCCTTGTGAGATTAGCAATATGAATTGTGTTGGATAACTTTTGGTATTTTGCAATTGAATGATTATGTTGATTGGATTAATTGATTTTCTATCATTGATGCTCTAGATCTTGAGGTTTATGATGATTTGTGTGGTTAGTTGTGTTAAACATGTGATTAGATTGAGAAGTCAATTGCATATTTAGGATAATTAATTGAATCATTTCATCAAACACTTCATGTGCATTATAAATTGTAAAGAGATTAAGAAGTCCTTTATTATTTAGAACCCTTTGATAGGACATCCATTGGTTTGATCGAGAGGTTGATTAATCGTGTGAAGGGACTCTCATTTCAAGCTTAGTACCTAGTTGGAATTGTTTGAGTGAGAACCAACTCATTGAGCTACGTTTAGAACCATATCCTATTCATTCCGAGAGGGAGTTTAGGTGATCTTAGTGTTGGCCCTTAGTCTTTTATCCATGACACATATGAGTTCATTGCATGATACCTAGATTTTCCATACTTTAAGTATTGCTAGTCTCATCTCTATCTACTTGGCTCATTCATCCATCTTCCATTCATCTATCCTTTTATTTTATTGTCATTTCTTGATTATCTCCCCTTTATGTTCATCTCTATAATACTATGACGAACACGAGATCGCTTAAACCCTAGTACCTTCCTCCCTGTGGTTCGATAAATTCTTTAATTAGTCATCCCGACTACAAATGGCTAATCAAATGGCGCCATTACCGGGGAGGCCACGGTTGCTAGTGGTTTAACGAAGGAGTGTTTCGATTGGTATTACTGGAGATATTTTTATTGCTTTATATTATTTGTTTAAAATTTTTTGATCTCACTTGTTCATTTTGATAGGTACTTGACACTACCTTGAGAGAAGAGGAAGGGGGATCAAAGCCAAAAATAGTAAGTTCGAAGAAGAATTGTAGTAAGCCTTGAGGAGAGCATTTAAATGGATGGTTGGAACGAATTTACACATGTTTTTGGGGATCAAAGTGAAAGGGTTCCACCTCAACAATCAAGATGCTATATGAATGAGAGCAACTATGGTTACAATTTCCCAATGAATCAAGATAGCTCTCAATACTACAATCAAGGAAGAAATGAAGATTGGCAACAAGCTTACAATGCAAATACATTCCACCCGTATCAAGCATACACTTATTCTCCACCAAATCCCAACACCAACACTTCTCCTCCGTTCCAAAATTATGCCTTATTTGAATTATATAGAAGATGTGCTCAAGGTAGTGATGAAGGTCAAAATCCTCAATCAAGTTTTCTTCAAAATGAATCTTCTGAGATAATTACACCCACTACCTTGGAATTGACAAGACAAATAAGGATGATGAATCAAGGTGCTTATGGTCAAGTCTTGCCTAGTTCAAGTTTGGGGGGTGCTCAAAATGTGCAAGGTATGTCGATTCCTAACCCTATGGAAAAGAAGAGTGGAGGATGCCTACGCTTCAAATCGGAGATGTTTCTTTCATGGGAGTGGATGATTTTCAAGAAAATTTTCAACATATCTACGAAGGAAGTTTTCATGGGAATTACCCACCAATTCAAGGATGGAATTTTGACAACCAAGAGGGAAGAGCATCGATTGATGAGCTACTTGAACAATTGTTCGCGTCTAACAAAGCTCAAAAGGCATCGTTCAAAGCTCAAGAGGCATCGTTCAAAGCTCAAGAGGAGTCGAGAAGGAAACTTGATGAAGCTAATGAGAAGAGGTTGGAAGCATTAGAGCATCAAGTGAGCCAAATTGTAAATGCTTTGACCAATTTTCAACAAGTTGAAGAACTTGAAGAGGAGAGTAAAGTTGAAGAAGGGTTGGAGAAAGAAAATAATTTGAGAGATGATGAATCAAATGAGGTATTTGAAGAGCATATTGAGGTAAATGGTGTTGATGAAGAGGAACAAAGTCAAGATGCAAGTGATGATAACTTGAAGAGTGAAATGAGCATTTGTAAACCTTTAAACTCTTTATGTTGCTTTGAATTTGATAATATTGTTTACATTGACTTTGTTTTACCCATTGATTTTTCTCATCTCCTTAGAAACAAAAGAGAACTCGAAGAGATGTTGGGGGTCTATTTGGTGAAGAGGAATAACTGGTGTTCAAGAATGGAAAGGAAAATGGAGTGTAAGCTCAAGAGAGTCAAATTTTTAAAGCCATGTTTGAAGGATGCAACGGAGGCCGTCTCTTGCCACAAGTGCCTAGTAGAGAAAGAAGAATAACGTTTAAAATTCGATGGCAAGGACGAAAGATATCCGTGGCCATTTCGATGAGTACTCCATATCCCGTCCGGCTTGAAGACATTAAACTTAGCGCTAGATGGGAGTCAATCCATTATTATCTTTATTGCTTTATTTAATGTTTTCAATAAGGATGGTGGATTTGTTTGTTTTGTATTTTTGGTATGTAGGTTGATTGTGCTTGTGAGGAAGATGCGTATTGAAGACACGAAGAGTGCTTGATTTGAAGTGTGAAAGTAAGTCACACCACTTTTTGCAAACTTACCTCGAAACTCTTATTTCAATTTAAGTTTGGGGGGATATGATGTGGCGTGACATACTTTGTCTTGAAAACATATACTTTTCGTAGTTTTGGGCTAATTTTAAAATTTTTCTCATGAGTTTTGGATTGATTTTGGTATGATTGGTTGTGTTGAAGTGCATGTGAGTCCATATTTTTAATGAAATTGTTAAGCTAATGGTGTTTGTTGAGTTTTTGAGTATAAATGAAGGGTATTGGAAGCACGAATGGAGCTTGGAGCTAACGCTTTCCTTACCAAATGCTTATTGAGGGAGTACTCTACACCTTAGCACTTTTAATTGATTTTGATTTGGATTGATGGATTAGCATGCTACTTTATGTGTTATGTTTTTGGGATTTCCTTTTCAATAAGGTTGGGATGATTATGAGCTTAATTTTCATGGATGATATAGAATGTGTGCTTTATCGTTAATGATGGTGATTTTTATTATTGCATGTTGTGTGTTTTTGTTGTGCTTCTTGTTTGTTGAGTCTTTATTTTATGTTTTATGTGTTTTCTTATTTTTGTCTTGGTATGTTTGGTGGTTTGTTTAGGGAGGTTGTGAGTCATTTTTGAATGTGAGTAATGACATGTTGTTGTGATAAGTGATGACAAGTTATGATTAAAAATCTCTACACTTTCGAATTGTGACATGTTTTACTTAACTTGTTCAATTTTAAGATGGATGTGGCATAATAAGTTCCTTAAGGTCCGAGCAGAAGCTTGTGAGCGTTTGAGCCTCAACCGTGCATACATGGTATTTTTCTTCATGAGTGGATCGATTGAGTTTTGATAAGCTAGAACTTGCTCAAGGACTATAGGAACGAGCCCGATTTGTGGAGATTAGTGAAATGATCTAAGGCCATCCTTGTTATTTAATTGTAACTGCCATATATTTCCCTACCATGAACATCATCCCTAGTCAACCACTTTGAGCCTTTAAGCTTATTTATTGTGATATAAGCACATTACAAGCCTCAATTACCCATTTAAGCCTAACATATTTACCCTTTTGTGTGAGTGATTGAGCAGATGGCAGCAAAAACAAGAATGAACATGCAACCTCAAAACACGAGAAATGAGCAAAACAACAAGATGCTCAAGAAAATGAAAAGTTAAAGAAGGAAGCATGCATTAAAAGAAGCTCAATTCAAGGAAAGTTGATGATTAGTGCTTGTAATCATTAAGGAAAAGAAAGGAAGAAAGAAATTGTTAAGGAATGGAAGAAAGTAGTTACCTCTTCGATTACTTACACATGATGAGTCACTATTACCCATATTCTTCCTACCCTACCAAAGAGCCTATCATTACATCCTTAATGAAAGACCTTTTTTATCACTAATTGAAACTTTGGTAGTTTGTGAATGTAGTCCACGAGCAAGCTTATGGCGAGTCGAGCCAATCGGTTAATGAGTGTTGATTTACCCTACTTGAAAGAGTGTTGAGTGACTTTTATAACCTATGTGAGGCTTGGACCAAAAAGGGACTATATTACACTATCATTCTCTTGTGATTGAACTCGTTAATTTCTCATGTTATGAATCTAATGTTGTAAGATGACTTAGCATAATTTGTGGTTATTATTATTATCGATGTGTTATTACTTATATTCGTTTAGTCTTTTCCTAGGTGAAAATCTCACCCATCAGTTTATCATTTTTGTTGTTTGGGGACGCACAACACTTTAAGTTTGGCGGTGTGATGAGTGATATTTCACCTAGATTTTAGTGTCTTTTTATATGTGTTTTCATATTATTTTATCCGTATTTGTATATTATTTGGTTGTGTTTTGTATTTTTATTGAAATGAGTGTGAACGAGCCAAAACAGTGAAGAAATACAGGAGCCAGCACCAACACGGGCCGTGTAGCCAACACGGCCCTGTAACATGTGGCCGTGTGGCGACACCAATTCGTTCAACACGGGCACCTTAAGGCGGTGTTCAGTCGCACAAGTCGTGTTGGCCGCACGAGCCGTGTAGCCGACACGGGCCTGTAAGAAGAGGCCGTGCGGGAGCATCAATTCACACAACACGGGCACCTTATGGCCGTGTTGCAGAGCACGACTCGTGCTGTGTAAAATGCTGCTAAAATTTCCAGAACCTTCTAGAAGCTTCCCAAGGGGTATAAATACCCAATAATTCAACATTTGAGGGGAGAATCCGAAATTCAGGCCTACACACACACCTCACACACCATTTCCTCCATTCTTCACCTTCACATTCATCCATTCTTCATCCTTTGGATCTACCTTCATCCAACCATCAAATCTTCCATCCAAGTAGTGGAGAAGCAAGGAAGAGAGGTGAATTGTAAGGGGAAGAAGAAGATCACCATTGGAGACATCCAAGGGAGTTTTCATCCAAACTTTGTATTGAAACCTATTGTTTATCATGTTTTGTAAGGATTTTAATGTCTATGTTGAATTTCTTATGAACATGAGAGGCTAATCTCCCTTGTGAGATTAGCAATATGAATTGTGTTGGATAACTTTTGGTATTTTGCAATTGAATGATTATGTTGATTGGATTAATTGATTTTCTATCATTGATGCTCTAGATCTTGAGGTTTATGATGATTTGTGTGGTTAGTTGTGTTAAACATGTGATTAGATTGAGAAGTCAATTGCATATTTAGGATAATTAATTAAATCATTTCATCAAACACTTCATGTGCATTATAAATTGTAAAGAGATTGAGAAGTCCTTTATTATTTAGAACCCTTTGATAGGACATCCGATTGGTTTTATCAAGAGGTTGATTAATCGTGTGAAGGGACTCTCATTTCAAGCTTAGTACCTAGTTGGAATTGTTTGAGTGAGAACCAACTCATTGAGCTACGTTTAGAACCATATCCTATTCATTCTGAGAGGGAGTTTAGGTGATCTTAGTGTTGGCCCTTAGTCTTTTATCCATGACACATATGAGCTCATTGCATGATACCTAGATTTTCCATACTTTAAGTATTGCTAGTCTCATCTCTATCTACTTGGCTCATTCATCCATCTTCCATTCATCTATCCTTTTATTTTATTGTCATTTCTTGAATATCTCCCCTTTATGTTCATCTCTATAATACTATGACGAACACGAGATCGCTTAAACCCTAGTACCTTCCTCCTTGTGGTTCGATAAATTTTTTAATTAGTCATCCCGACTATAAATGGCTAATCAATCATGATGATCATGATGATCATGATGGTCATGATATGATGATGATCAATGATCATGATGATGATCGTGATCATCATGATCATGATGATGATGATCATCGTGATGAATCAGATGATGATGATCATGATGATGATAATGATGATGAGGATGAGGATGATTATAATGATGTTGATCATTATGATGATCACAATGATGATTATGTTCATGATGATGATCATGATCGTGATGATGATGATCATGATCATAATGATCATGACGATGATGATGATGACGATCATGATGATGATGATCATGATGACGATGACCATGATGATGATGATCATGATCCTGATCATGATGATCATCATCATGATCATAATGAAGATAATGATCATGATCATGATGACGATCGTGGTTATGATGATGATGATGGTCATTATCATGATCATGATCTTGATGATAATCATGATGATGATGAAGATGATGCGATGATGATGATGATCATGATCATGATCATAATGATAATGATGATGATCCTGATCATGATCATGATCATGATGATGATGGTGATGATCATGATGATGATGATCATTATGATGATAATGATGATCATGATCATGATGATGATCATGATTTTGATGATGATGATCATCATTATCATATGATGATGATAATCATGATGATGATGATCATGATGATTGTGGTCATCATCATCATGATGATGATCATGATAATGATCATGACGATCATGATGATAATGATGATGATCATGATCATGATCATGACGATCATGATGATCATGATGATGATGATCATCATGATCATGATGATCACGATGTGATGATGATGATAATCACGATCACAATGATCATGATGATAGTCATGATCGTGATGATGATGATGATCATCATCATGATGATGATGACGACCATGATGATGATGATGATCATGATAGTGATGATGATGATCATGATGATGATGATGATGTACATGATCATGATCATGATAATGATAATGACAGCGGTAATCATGATCACGATAATGATGATGATCATGAAGATGATCATGATGATGATGATGATGATGATGATGATGATGATCATGATGAAGAAAATGATGATGATCGTGATCATGATGATCATGATCATGATCATGATGGTCATGATGAAGATGATAATCATGATCATGATGATGATTATGATCATGATGATCATGATGATGATCATGATGCTGATCATGATCATGATGGTCATGATGATGATGAATATGATGATGATCATGATGATCATGATGATGATGATGATGATCATGATCATGATGATGATCATGAAAATGATCATGATGATGATGATCGTGATGATGATGATCATGACGATGATGATGATGATGACCATGATGATGATGTTGATGATGATCATGGTCATGATATGATGATGATCATGATGATGATTATAATGATCATGATGATGATCGTGATCATCATGATCATGATGATGATGATCATCATGATGAAGAAGATGATCATGATCATGATGATGATAATGATGATGAGGATGATGATGTTATAATGATGTTGATCATTATGATGATCACGATGATTATTATGTTCATGATGATGATCATGATCAAGATGATGATGATCATGATCATAATGCTCATGACGATGATGATGATGATGACCATGATGATGATCATGATCCTGATCTTGATGATCATGATCATGATCATGATCATGATGAAGATATTGATCATGATCATGATGACGATCGTGATTATGATGATGATCATCATCATCATGATCATGATCATGATGATAATCATGATGATGATGAATCTGATGTGATGATGATCATGATCATGATCTTGATCATCATCATTATGATGATCATGATCATGATCATGATCATGATGATGATGGTGATGATCATGATGATGATGATCATTATAATGATAATGATGATCATGATCATGATGATGATCATGATTCTGATGATGATCATGATCATGATCATATGATGATGATAATCATGATGATGATGATCATGATGATTGTGATCATCATCATCATGATGATGATCATGATAATAATCATGACGATCATGATGATCATGATGATGATGATGATCATGATCATGACGATCATGATGATCATGATGATGATGATCATTATGATCATGATGATCACGATGATGATGATTATGATGATGATCACGATCACAATGATCATGATGATAGTCATGATCGTGATTATGGTAATGATGATGATGATGACCATGATGATGATGACGATCATGATGATGATGATGATCATGATAGTGATGATGATGACCATGATGATGATGATGATGAACATGATCATAATCATGATAATGATAATGACAACGATGTTCATGATCACGATAATGATGATGATCATGAAGATGATCATGATGATGATGATGATCATCATGATCATGATGATCGTGATGATGACAATGATGATGATCGTGATCATGATGATCATGATCATGATCATGGTGGTCATGATGAAGATGATGATCATGATCATGATGATCATGATTATGATCATGATGCTGATCATGATCATGATGCTCATGATGATGATGATGATGATGATCATCATCATCATGATGATGATGATCATGAAAATGATCATGATGATGATGATGATGATCGTGATGATGATGATGATCATGACGATGATGATGATGATGATGACCATGATGATGATGACGTTGATGATGATCATGATGTTGATGAAGATGTTGATCGTGATGATGATCATGATCTTGATGAAGATTATGATGTTGATCATGATGATGATCATGATGATGATGATGATGATGACAATGACAATGAAGATCGTGATCATATGATGATGATAATCATGATGATGATGATCGTGATCATATGATGATGATAATCATGATGATGATGATCATGATGATGATTATCATGATGATGATCATGACGATCATGATGATAATGATCATGATGATCATCATGATGATGATCATGGCGATGATGATGATGATCATGTTCACGATGATCACGATCATGATTATTATGATGATGATGATGATTATGATCACGATCATGATGATGATCATGATGATCACGATGATGATCATGATGATGATGATGATCGAACTATGTAATATTATAAAAGGTAAATGAAAATAAAGAAAAGGGGACATAAGATAAAGATGTTTTGGGAATGGCAAAGAGAAAAAGAGCCACAAGTCGGCCCAAAAAAGCTCTTGCAAAAAGCATTAAAGAAATAGAGCTAATCTAAAAATAACTTTTTTTTCTTTGGAAGCTTGCTCCAATATTGGTTAGTTGTGGAATCCCAATGATCTAAAGGTCGAATCTTTTGCTTTGCTATTTGGGAACGTGTAATCGGTTTAATATGATGATGATCATGATGATGATAATGATAATGATGATCATTACGATGATGATCATGATCATGATCATGATGACGATCTTGATGATGATCGAGATCATCATGATGATGATGATGATCATGATGATAATGATGAACATCATGATGAAGATGATGATGATGATGATGATGATGATGATGATGATGATGATAATGTTGATCGTGATGATAATCACGATCATGATGATCATGATGATGATCATGATGATGATGATTATGTCCAATATGATGATCATGATCGTGATGGTGATGATCATGATGATGATGACGATGATGATCATGATGATTATGATCATGACGATCATGATGATGATGACCGCGATGATGATGATTACCATGATGATGATGATCATATGATGATGAGGATCATGATGATGATGATTACCATGATGATGATGATCATGATCATATGATGATGATAATCATGATGATGATGATGATCATGACGATCATGATGATCATGATGATGATGATGATCCTGATGAAGCTCATAACGATCATGATCATATGAAGAAGATGATGATGATGATGATGATGATCGTGATGATCATGATCATGATGATCACGATGATGATCACAATCACAATGATGATGATGATCATGATATGATACATTTATTTATGTCAAGTTCAGATTTTAGCAAGTAGTCTAAGATTATATAAGGCGAAAACTATGAGGGGTAAAAGTTTGCAAGAAGTGAATAAAAGCTACAACGAATCAACCAACAAGCTCTCAAGGAAAAAGTTTAAACTTATTAATTTTTACTTATTATTTGCTGCATTTTGTGAGTTGTTTATGTTCTTTCTAAGAAATGACTCCTGCACCTCTGTATCCTCTGTTTGTTGTTCTTTCAGCAATAGCTTTGTTCATAAGGCGAAAAAGGTAGTTCAAATAACTAATCTGCGTGCACATAAATAGTTGTAGGTAGATTAATGTCTATTTTGGTATTTTTAATTAATCAATTAAGATGATTATTTACTTCAAATTGTGTAGTGTTGTAATGGCACGACATATTGGATAATATCTTCTAACATAATGGGTATCATTATCATATTTAAAGGCACGCCAAGGAAGAGCTCATGAAAGCATTTCACATTATGTATTGTCATTTTAATTATTCTTGCTTCATTTGGGTGCAGGGCAACATTTCTTCTATATATATTGAGTGCAATACAAAGGAATTGGATGAAAGTTATATCGAAAAATGGTAAGTTTGCTTTATTTTTCTTATAAAATTGATTTGTCTAAAGCTGATGGAGAATGCAAGTTACACTGAAATTTTGGGTGTTACATTATAACAATTATATTGTAGTCGAAGGTGATTGAATTGATTTTTGGCATGGGTTGTTTACTTTATTGGTGGTAATTTGCTATCTCTTTCATTTGTTGATCTTAACTTTCTCTTGTGGGACTTAGTTGCAGTGCTTATTTTGCTAGTTGCTTCCTTTTATTCTCCTGTTTGGTAGTTGGTAACTTGCAGGTTGCTGCTTAATTTTGCTTATTAATTTACTGGTTTCTGTTTGATCTTAACAGCTTGGTAATTTGCTAATTGATGCTTATTTTGTCGGTTACTGCTTATTTTGTTTATTCTGCTGGTTGTTACTTTTTATTATGTTGTTTATGCTGCTTTTTTCCTTGTGCTCAGTTATTCAGCATCTGTGATGAGTATTCTGCCGATTTTTCTATTTCTACCTTGTTTCTGTACACATCGTACTGTTGGGTTCTTCTGCTGATATTTTTTACTGCTCGTGGTTAACTCTATTTTGTCGATGGTAATTTTGCTAATCTGCTAGATTGCTTTACAAGTTACAACCATGTTTGCCATGCTGCTGGGTGGTTAAGCTGGAATTGTTATGTTAGTTCAATAATCTGGGGCATAACTTTGCATTTTTTTTCTCTAATGAACATTGATTGAAATAATAATTTGCAGGCACTTGAGTCTTCATCATTTACGAAGAGCATTAAAAAGCAGATCCAACAACAGTTGCTTCAGTAATATTGGGTGGAAGGGCTGGTACTCGCCTTGTTCCTCTTACAAGTAGAAGAGCTAAACTAGCTGTAAGAAAATAGCTTTAGTAGTTTTTTATTTTCACCATATCTGTGTGTTTAGTTTGTGGGTTTCCCTCTTTAGTATGTTGGTCACTGTTTTCGTATGTGGTACATCATGAAATGGTTCAAGTTTCTCTTGATTGTCACCTTTACAACAATGTGATTGAAAAATAATGGGTTGCTGAGAACGTGCTGTTTTGATTCAACTTGATATTTATTGATTTTAAATATAAGATAGTGGATGTAGTTGTACACTTCTAGATACCTTACTATTTTTTTAGGTTTGATACTTGTATTGTGCACGGGTACCAATTGGTGGTTGTTATAGGTTAATTGATGTCCCTACTTTAAACATATGCTTGTGGGATGCCAAAGACAAATGTTTAAGCCATTATGAAGTATGTGTTTGGTTTCACTTTTAGTTACTTGATCTAATCCAATTGTTGCCTTATTTCTGAGGTTCATGAAGTTTGTATAATAAACAAAATCATAGATGGGAAATTGATCCCTAGTTGTTCCCTATATATTTATTTTATCTAAGAAACTTGTGGTGAATGCTTTATTGGAATAGAACAGAGTTTAATTTAAGTATTTTTTATGAAGAGAAGTATACGTACATATTGGTTATGAGGTGGAGTTTGTACTAAATGATCGACTCAATATATTGGTTTACCTTGAAGCATTGAACTCTCAAAGCTACGAAATAATTTAGTTACATGTGGGGCTGTTGGAGCTAACCGCTAAAGCTTAAGTATATGAGACTACTAAACAACAGGTTAGTCATTTTTTTCTTTTATTAATTATTGCTAAACAAAAGTTATGCTCACTTTCTTTGTTTATATCATGTGAATAAATTACTGTTGTATAGCTTCGTAGGTTCTTACTGAGCAAATAATATGTATACAAGGTTTGAGGTTTTGTAACAAAATTTGGCATGTGAGTTTGGTGTCATTTTAATGGTATGATTTGATGAGTGGTTGGTTGTATGAATGTGTTGCAAATTAGTTGTAGGTGTTCATTGCTAATGTGTATCACAGTGTTGCATTTTTGTAGGGTTCAATATGCTTGATGGTCTACTGTTGAATCAACGTATGCAGTTTGTTGGTGGCTTGTTTTCCCAAGCAAGATTTGAAGCTACAGATAAGTTTTTGTTTCTTTTTTCAACCGGTTGGATGGATGATCAAACCAATTGTTTTAGACAGAAGTTAGTTTAGTTTCACTATAAAGCTGGTTTTTAACAATGCACTGTTGTGCTTTCGATGTATTGTACACTGAAAAGTTAACTTTTTAATATATTTTATCATTTTAAAAATAATAATAATAATTGCAATAATAATTGTTATTAAATTATTATTATTTATTATTAATTGATCAATATAAATATATTAATTAAATATAATTATAATATTAATAATTAATGAATATTGCATAAAAATAAAAAAATGTTAAAATAAGTGTTATATAATGTTTTACAAAGTATTATATATATTCTTTGAAGGGATACAATTAATAGTGTGTAATTAATGTTATATTATATTCAAAAGTGTTAACAAAATAATATAATTAATGTCACGATATATTTAAAAGTGTTACTAAAATAGTGTAAATAATGTTACATTAAATTCAAAAGTGTTAACAAAATCATGTTACATTAGGAAAGTTAAATGTTACATAATTGTATATGTAATATTTTTAAAAATGTTACAATTAAGTGTTACAATTGATATGAGATGTTATCATAAGATAAAAAGTGTAACGTTAGACTTTAGATTACAAGGGCAACAGCGACACAAAAAAAATGTTACTTATGATCTATAGTAATATTTTTTAATTAATGTTTTTGATTTAAGGGCTCTCACTGAGTGGGTGTATGAGTATCCAATTAAGTGTATCATAGTAAGATTCGTAATATTAATAATTTTTTTAGCGTAATATTTTAAATAATAATTAAATGATAAGATATACTAGATTATTAGAAATTGGACGATAAATTTGAAAATACAATGTATAGTGAGGGTAAAGAATTAGACATTTTTGCCAAATTTAAAATTTGAAATTATATCAAATGAAATGAAAGTACATGTTACTCCCTCAAACTCATGAAACTTTTTACATTTTTTATTAAGTCTGTTTCATAAAAATTAAAATAGTGAAAAAAATAAAAACAAGTCACATGCACTTTATTATTATAGGAGTATATATTTATAATAGTATTACCTATGTAATCCTTTTAGAAATACGTATGCGTATTATTTTAGAGAGGAGGAAACTAGCAAGTAGGAGTATATAGTAACTAGTGCTTCGTATAATTTTAAATTGGAAATAGATACAGTGTGTATTATTTTTTGGGGACTATTAAGAAAGGCAGCAGATATCTAAACTCGAAATTTTACATCATACACCCACTTTCATATATATTTTTTAAACTAAAATATTAAAAGACATTAATAACCTCTATACTAACATCAATTTACACTCCTACATCCTGGCTCCTGTGAATTCTCTACTCAAAAGAAAATACACCCACCGGCCACCATACACAAACATCAAGATACGCACATTACATCTCTTTCCTCCTTCGATCCCTTAAATCTCTCCCCAGGTTCAAATCTCAATAAAAAAAACAAAAATTTGTTCTTCCAATTCAACATTTGAGCAAACCTTTAAGAGGTCACGATAGAGATTAGTTTCCACAAAGAACGCCATTTTCAGCCCCAAGTTGCATGGAGTTTCCAGATGCAATCTGCAAACCAGAGCCAAAAATCGTAGATATGCTCGGCAACATATGGACGGCCATAGTCATTGTGTTCGGCTATCACTGGACGAACATATGAAGATGCTCGTCCAATTGTGGTCGAACGGCAACAGATGGACGTCCACAGTTACTATGTTCGGCTATCACTGGACGAACATATATGAAGATTGTCGTCCAATCGTGGTCGAAATATCTTCTCTGTTCCCAAAAACTAAAATGGAGGAAGTAAAATCAATACCCATCTACCTCTAATTTATCTCAAGATTGATGGATTTTCATCAGCATATCTCCTTCTCCTCCTTTTTTTTCCCGTTCGTATTGCCTGGTGTCCTTTTTTTTTTCTTTTCCAATTCTGTACTGGAATGTAAAGCGTCGATGGTTGTGGATATCCTTCCACTCCTGTTCTCTCTCGTTTGTATTGCCCTGTGTCGTTTTTATTATTATTATTATTATTATTATTATTATTATTATTATTATTATTATTATTATTATTATTTCTGCACTTGAATGTAAGGAATCGCGTCGGTGGTGGTGGTGGGCTGTGCAATGTGAGATTTGTTAGGGTTGAAATGGGTGGGTGGGTGGGTGTATTGATTCATGGATATTATTGTCATTTTGGCATGTGTATATTTAAAATAATGGATTTTTTTATGTGGGAATGGGTGTATTAGGTTAAAAATCTGAGTGTAGATATCCGGACCTATTAAGAAATTCTAATCTATTCTATATATACTTCCACTGTTGAAACTTTTCTCTTTCACAAATTCTTTTCTTTCTCCTGGGGAAGACTTCTCAAATTTCTTCATCAACTGGGATAGTTTCGTCATTAGGGTTTTAAATTGACGTTAATCTATTAGATAAACAAAATGTTTTTCACTGGTGATCCGTCGACGAGAAAACGGGTGGATTTAGGTGGTCGAAGCTCTAAAGAGAGAGACCGGCAGAAGCTTCTAGAGCAGACGCGATTGGAGAGGAACCGACGACTCTGGATGCGTCAGCAGAATTCTGCTGCTATCAAAATTCAGGTTTTTCTCGAATTCTATTTTGCTTTTTTATTCCTTGTTTCTTCTGTTTTTAAATTGAGTGATTGTATGTTTATGGACGAATAAGTCGAGTCTTATGGCGTTATTTTCGTTTATTTGTTTTTTGGTGAATTTTGAGGAAAAATACTACTCCTAGAATTTTTATATATGTTCGGTAATTGATTGCAAAAACAAAGTAGAACTGAAGCAAGAAAGTCGAAGAAAATAGAGATATTTTAGTTTGACGGGATGCAATGTCTGCGTCATTACTATGTTTTGATTGGAACGGAATTGAAGCAACTTTTTTATTTTTTTCCTTTTGAGAATTTCTATGCAACTCCAAGTTGATTCGTTAAAATCAAGTTAAAAACATTGAAAGAGATGCGGATCAAAACCAGTAAACGAATAGTTTATCATTCCCATGATAGTAAATTTAGCAAAAAATTCTTATGAGGTTGATCAAATGAAGTTTGTACCGTAGGAGTTGTTGCAAACTCTGTACATGTGGGCCAAGAGATGCACACTTTTTCTATGAGGTATTACTGAAGCAACTCATACGTAGTGTTTATTTGTCAAGGCATGTATGCGTCACAATTAAAATTGGGATTACTGTTGTTCATAAGTCATTAGAATATTAATCCATTTGAACTTGACATTCTCATTCTATGGATACAATAATTTTCGCTTTTTAATAATTTTAGAAGCAAGTTCAGTCATGCATCGCTTATAAACAACAATATGTTTGGAGCTACTGTTCATAACAAGTATTTCAAATTTTGAGACATAAAAGCCGAGTATTCGCTAAATTTGAGATATATTTCAATTCTAGAATAAAGGAATCTCTTCATATAGAGTAGTTATTGGAGGAAGAACTATGGTTTGTCTGTATTTTAATTTTTAAAGCATATTAACATGTTCCAACCCCGGAGTTCCCCCCACCCCCCCCTTCCCCCCCCCCCCCCCCCCCCCAAAAAAAAAAAAACTGGAATATGGATGAAGGTTGTATTAAGTTGACAACCAATGTAAAACTTGTAACATGGAGTGGATATTACTTTAATGAGAACATATGTGCTATCCGAATATGATGGCGAGATATAAGTTTCCTTCATTGGTGGTTAAAGGACTTGTTATTGTCAAATAGTGAGGGATGTAAAAATTCTTCTGAATATGGAGTGCATAAAAAAAAAATGTGGCGAATGCATATAGGGTAAATTTTTATTCCATGCTGAGCTTATTAATGAAAATTTCTAACCTTGAGATAAACTTTGACTGCAAATATACACTGGCTTCTTGAGTTTAAAAGATTCATTGGCCATTGAGAACATGGCAGGATTTTTATCATTTTGTGGCTGTCATACCGTAGAAATTTCTTAAATTTTCTTATGTCGAAATTCAAAAATAGCGAGAGATTGGACCTATGTTTCTATAATTGTAACATTGTTAGTATGTATTGGAAATTTGTAAGGGATCTCTCATCCCTTTTACTTGTTTCCTGTAATCAATAGAAATATTTCTGCTTCTTATGCAAGGAAAAAAATGTCTGTCTGCATATTAGTATGATTTACAAGGTAGAAAACCATAAACCTGCAGGCATCTTTATTATCTGAAACCAAAATTATATCTTTATGTTCTTTATTTGTTTCTAATTTTATAAAGTTTGTAGTCAATAGGTTCTACTGCTATGCCTATGCTTCCTAATAAGATTATTTTTTGTCTGGTTTCTTAGAAAAAAATTGCATTTTTGGGCTGAGTAGTTCATGGGGATACAGAGGGGAGACATGTAGGATTAAGCAGGAGTTGGTAGCATCGGGCATGTTTTGGAGTTCCAGTGTATCTAATAGTTCTACCCTTAAACAGTCTCATTTATTCCTTTTCTACAGTTGGACCAATTATAGCATGTTGTCTTATATCTAACTATCTCTTCCTTAATTTTCATATAGTTTTCTCTAGTACATTGTAGTGAGGCCCTCCTACTTTGAAATTTCTGGTGGACAGGAGTGTATAGCACTTATTTTTATATTTTGGAATTCCAGAGTATCCAACAATTAGTACCCTTAAGCAGTCACATTTATTCTTTTTCTGAAATTGGACCAATTATCGACTGTTCACTCATATATCTCCATCTTGACCTTAATGTCATATACTCATTCAAGTACATTCTAGTGAGTCCATCTGACTAACCAATTACTGGTGGACAAGAGCACAGAGTGCCTAATTTATATATAATGTTATCTAATTTTACTTTTTGAACATTTGATAAATTTATTAAGCTTGGCACAATGTATAACTCCAAGGTTTCTTGCCTCCTTGTTGGTGCGTTTGTCTGTCTGTGGCTTCTCCACCTACCAATCTGATGATTGTTATTAGTTCACGGTCAAGTCATAAGGTTGAGTGCTCGTTTAGTGATAATAGAACGTGTTCCATATTTGAAGTTCTGTTTCTGAGATTAATTTCAATCTTTGTGTTTTGGTATCTAATACTAGTTATTTTATCCCGGAGCTCTCACATATATCAATTTTAGTGTCTTTTTGGTGGAAAGCCTTTATTCTTTGAAATGTTCTTGTGACATTATTATATCAAATACCTTTTTGACTGCATAACTTGACTAATTATTATTGGCAGAAATGCTTCAGAGGAAGAAAGGTGGTAGAGGCTGAACGATGCAGAGTTCGTGAAAAGTTTTTCTTGACCTATGGGCAGTATTGTCAAGATGTCAATAGGTGCACAATTAGATCTTTATTTTGTTGTATTTGGAACTTTTTTATTTTAACTTTCCATTTCTTTTCTTGATTATAAGTACTGTAGGCAACGAACCTGTCATTGTTGATTTTTTTTTTGTTATCTAATCATTTAATATCTCTTGCTCTTTTGTTGAGTCCATTCTATAGCTGAAGCTCTAATTGTTTGTTATCATGATCATACTCAGGCAGTGCTTTGGACCAGATTCAGATTTTATCTATCAGCTTCTTTTCTTCTTTAACCCAAGATATGTAGCTGATTTTTTTGCCCTTGTGGAGACATGCCGATTGCTTGTAGAATTTGTTCGTGATGGTGGTGCGTATCAATGTTTAACGTTACCTGTAATACTCAGTTTTTTGGTGTGAGCACGGCATAAATGATGCTATTATGATTTGGATTTGAGTAATGTGGTTCCTTCACCTGAATTTGTTTTGACTCTTTTTGTCCTTTTAGCCATTTGTCTTTTTTTTTTTCAGAAGTGTGTAAGCTTCATCTGCATCTTCTTATTATTTATTACCAAACTTGGGGACATGCAATCATAATATTATTGATTAAGTTAAATTTAGTCTTTATGATTGAAATGGTAAGAGTTCTTTTGCTAAGAATTGGTAATTGCTTCCTTCTATACAAAGTATTCTAATTTTTTAACCAGATTTATTTTGTATATCTATCTGAAAGGGGTGTGTTTGATTCACTGGATCTGTATTTTTCATTGTTGTGATAGTATGATACCAATCTTCCTTTTCAGGATTAAGTTGTCGGTGTTAGACTTGAGTAACTGAAATTCTTTATTTGCTTTTGTTCTATTTAATTATTTGTTTATCCCGCTCTTTGCCTTTTAGTTGTCTGAATACATTTCCTTCTGATACACCTCTTGAGCCCAGTCTCCCTTATCTTATTGTTAATAGGTTGATCTTGTTGCAGCAGGTGATGTGGTGAGCTTCTTTTCTGGGCAGGATTATCTATCCAAGCGTGGTCTGGTGGAGTACAGGATTAAGAGTCTTACGTTTGCTTGCGTTCGTGCTGTCTATGAGAATAGGTCAGTTTGGGGGAGTCTGTTCTTCACTGCACTGCACTTTTAAGTCTTTCATATTTCAAGTCTAAGATCCTCATGAATTCTTGTGGATCGTCATTTATTTCAAGTACTAGACTTTTCCATATACTATGACGGGTTTACTTCTAAATTCATTTTCCAGCCTCTGACTACTTCGTTTTAAACCAGTTTTAGATTCACATATGAATAAAGATAAGGACTTTCTTTGTGACTGTCTAAACTTATAATTTGTTTTCTAATCAGTCTTTTTCTTCTGGTTATGTAGGAATCAGTTGAAAGATCAGTTATTTTTGGCGCCTGAGAAGTCCAACCGATCTGCAAATGTTTTACTAGAGGCAATAATTTTACTCATTGATCCAAGGCTGCCTTGGGCTTGTAACACAGTCTACTATTTGTCAGAGAAAAATATGTACTCCATGTTCAGAGAAATAATCCTGTTGGGGAAGGTAACAAGACATTATATTTTGTTTATTTGCTCAATTTGTTAAAACAATGATGTGCAAAGAGTTAATCAGCTATAATAAATATAAAGTTTTTTTTTGTTTTTGTTTTTGTCAAGTCTCCTTGAAGTGAGGCTCTTCATCTATGGAAGAAATTGAGTATACTGTTTTGAGTTATTCAAATTTCCTTTTTGCGAGAGTGGGCACATCCAGTAGATGAATATTAGTTGTACCTGGCAATATTTCATGTTTGATGAGTATTACTTAATTTTGTAGTGGAGAGTCTATTTCCAATGATTTTTCATAGCACCATACGACTTAACTAGAGATCAACTAAGAAAGCGTCGGTGCCATTATGACGTATGCATGGCATAAAGCACTTTATGGTTTGACCAGTCAGTGCATGACTATTAGGAATATGCACGAGAGAAATACTGCAGATTTAACTGTCTTGAGTGCATTCCAAATGAAAAATGATTTGATGAATATTCATGATATGTTTTCTTTATCTACTCTGCTTCTTCCATTAGTCAATTGTAATAGATTTGACAATCATTAATTTCTGTAGGAAAAATCTCAAGGTTCTTCTTGGATGATCTCTTTGTTGGAGCGCCTTCTTGCACTTATTATTTCCCACGTCGATCAAGCATCTTGTACTTGTTCAAATTGTGATCCTCGAAAGAGTGTCTCATCCCAGATACTTGTAATTCCATTGTTGTGGCGGCTGTTTCCAAATCTGAAAGAGGTAGTTTGCACTGTTTTTCTCTATTTCAATATATGATATTATCCTGAAAAAAAAGGCTGGAAATTAAGTGTCCAGTATGTTCTGATATAATATGCTTATCTTAAATTCTCTGTCCAACCTCTCCTATTTGTTTAGTGGGCAGTGACCGGATAATGTGGTGAGATTTAGACATTGTACATCTTGTATTCTTGTCTATTCATGCTGGTTGTTATTTTGTATTGAATGGCAATTTCACTAATCTTTTTCCGCGTACAGATTTTTGCTGCACCACGATTGAGTCAGCATTATATTCATCAGATGGCATTATGTGCGAAAAATCACAGCAATGTTCTTCCTCCTGATATATCAACTGATTTTCCTAGTTATGCTTGCTTACTGGGTAATTTATTGGAAGCTGCTGGGGTCTCTGTTGCTCAGCCTGGTTCATTAACTTGGGTAAAGGAATTTTTCTTTTTATTTTCTGGACAATATTCTTATTCCATCTCTTGCTCAAAATCTATTTGTGATGTTGCCAGCTACCATCTTGGGAAAATTAGATGAATGATAAATATTTTAAGCTTGGGTAATATGAAATCTATGTATTTTTGCCTCTATTAATAAAACTGATCTTTCGACAAATTCTTCCTTCATTTTAGTTTTGCTGACATTATATGGTCACTTCCACTGGTGCTTGCATATTTGCTATTGAAATGGCTACTTAAGATTCTATTTGGCAGGCTATAAATTTTGCAACTGTTTCAACATTTCTGTTGGAAGCACTTCCACCTCTCGAAGCTACAAATCAAGGAGGTAAAGATGTGCCATATTTTATGGCAGACTTTCTATTATTAGATGGTTAAGTAAAGTTCTATCCTTTTAATTTAAATGAGCTCGTCATTTTCAAACATTTCCTCTATACTGCAGATTCTAGAACAAGTGACGTTGATATGCTTCTCAATGAAGATGTAGCACCAACATTTTTGAATGGGGATTTGGAAAAACAGATTCTCAATGCTTTGGATCATCGCTTTCTTCTGCAATTGGTATACAAGCCCAATTCTTTGTCTTGTCAATTGGTATACGATAGTTTATTTTCGCCTTAATCTGTGGCAATGTTTTTATGTTTCGTGAGCAGACAAATGTGCTGTTGGGGGGTATTTCCCTTACAAGTGGTTCACATAAAGGCAGGCCCGATGCTAGAGAAGTGGCTGCTGTTGGTGCAGCCTGTTCTTTTCTGCATGTGACTTTCAACATTTTGCAACCTGAGCGAATCATGACTGTACTAGCATATAGGACAGAACTCGTTCCTATTCTTTGGAACTTTATGAAAAGATGCCATGAGAATGATATGTGGTCTTCCGTGACAGAGCAATTAAATTATCTGCCCCCCAATACTCCTGGTTGGCTGTTTCCCTTAGCTGTTTTTTGCCCCGTCTACAAGTAAGCATTGGTTTTTACTGATACTACTTTGAATATTTCACTCCATTTGTACAATTTCTATCTACTATTTTACTTATTTGTATGTATCCTAGTGTGTTTATCTCCCTTCGATAGAAGGCCCATAATTCAAGTTGAGTTGATAGCCATAATACTTATTTTTCTGGATTAGGCACATGCTAGTGATTGTTGATAATGAGGAGTTCTACGAACAAGAGAAGCCACTATCACTGATGGATATCAGATTGTTAATTGTCATCTTAAGACAGGTAGCTCTTTTATGCTTGATCCATTCAGTAATTTTTGCATGCTTGTAAATTTTAGCATAACGCATAAACATGTACCTCTAAAGCTGTTACAGCAACTAAATTGTGACGCAGTGTGCAGTAGCACTTGCACATTGACTTGTGAAGTAATGAAGGAGCCAATCAACTCCTCTAAGTGCTGCATCTTCTGGGTCATGGGTGCTGTGAGCCTTATTAATGATGACCATCTGGAAGCCATTCTTGCCTCAACTCTAGCTCAACCATATTTTCAATTGATTTATATTCTTAGATTAAGGCTTAACAGAAAGATAAATTCAATTTGGACATTATCAAAGGCAAAATAATCATGTGCGCGCTGCATCTTTTAATACTGTTGCTGTAATATTCATATTTTGATGTGTATTGACTAATGACACTTTCTCGTGTAGTCCTTGTGGCAGATTCTTTGGCTCAATCCAGTGCCAACACCTAATTTCTCCAAGTCTGGAGATAGCTTTTCCGCTATAAAGAGGAGGCATCCTGTAGAATTTCTACAGCACAGGGTTTGTGTGGTTGCTTCCGAGCTTATGTCACAGGTACACAAGGATAACAAGCTCAAAGGTTTACTTGTTCGAAAATACTCTTACAATCTAATTTGTGTATTTTCATTCAATTTCCATTATCCTTAGTTGAAAGGTGTGAAAATTATTCTTCATCCTGATGAGTTTAATATGGATATTTATTTTAGTTACAAGACTGGAATAACAGACGAGAATTTACCTCCCCTAGTGACTTTAACGCTGATGGTGCTGGTGATTTATTTATGTCTCAGGTAATAGTCTGTTAGCAACAATGGATATCAGATTCATTAAATGGTCAGTAATGTTTTCTCTTTCCCAGGCACTGACAGAGAATACTAGGGCAAATGATATTTTAAAACAAGCTCCTTTCTTGGTCCCATTTACAAGTAGAGCCAAACTATTTCATGTGAGTGGGTTACTTGCTTCATTCTGTTTTCTTGGTAGAGTAATTCGTTATTAGTGGTAATGGTAGCATATTCAAAATTTTCATTTGTTTTCTCTGACTAATTTTAATATTTTTAATCATTGATGAATGACATTGAGTTTTGCAGTCGCAACTAGCAACAATGAGAGAGAGAAATGGTGCTCATTCTATTTTTACTGGAAAAAGATTCAAAATTAGGAGAGATAATATATTAGATGATGCTTTTAGTCAATTAAATGCATTGACTGAAGAAGATCTTCGAGGAGTGGTAAATATCTTCCCCCTCAGGCCACATGCCTATGTGTGTTATTGCTTATTGTTACTCTCCTAACAAATACTGTGTCTGATATAATTTGTTCAGATTCGAATAACTTTTGTCAATGAATTTGGAGTCGAGGAGGCTGGTATAGACGGTGGAGGGATTTTTAAAGATTTCATGGAAAACATTACCCGTGCAGCATTTAATGTCCAGTATGGACTTTTTAAGGTTGTGATTTGTATATTTGAGAGTGTTTCTTTCGCCCATTGCCACTTCTTTGATGTGCTTGTCCGCTTAATCATCTCTCAGTTAGCAGCACAACATGATGTCTTCAAATATACTCAGAATTTGCCCTGTATGAAATTTAGAATAATACATGAGGATCTGTCTTGAGGAATAAAAATAGTCATTTTGTGATGGCCTGAAATTCCCTTGACCGGTGGCTGCACTGGATCTGCTTCTTGATTATCTGGCTTTTGTCTAAGCTAAATATACTTTGCTACTAGTTCATGTATAAAAACCCAATACATTTTACATCACATTTTCCTGTGTAGCTACCAACTACATTGGGCAATCATGTTATGTAATCTCTGTTCCTAAATGCATAGGACAAGGTTTTAGGTTAACCAATTGGTTGGTATTTTCCTCATTGTGGACATAAAGCAGTCCTCATTTGATTTACTGGACAAGGTCTTAGTTCTATACTTGCTCTGACTATTCAACGAAGCTCTTTAGATTGAACAGTATAGTCGATGAGTACGGGATGGAAAACGAGCACTGGTTATGTTGCTAAAGTATTCAGCTTCTAAGTCAATCTTATGTTCTATTAATTTGAAGTACTGATGATAACTATTTTAGACTAAACATTTAGTTCCAAATTCAAAATTCACAGAAGTTTAGAGAATATCACATCTAGAATTCTTGTCATTAACTAGTTAAATGGATACGATTTTCTGCCAGTATGATGCTAGTTTTCTGCCAGTATTACTCTAGTGTTTTATCAATAAGAATATTATCTATTTTGCAGCCTTAATTGGTTTGTGGCGGAGTTTATCTCCGTGGCCTTCTTTGAAGGTTTGCAGCCTTACGGCTTGTGGCGGAGAATTCTATTCTCGGTGGCCCTTCTTGAGGGATTATTTCATTGTGTGTTTATTTATTTTATTTATCGTGTGTGTGCATCTCTATCAATTGGTCCGACCTGCCATCTCTCTTTCTCAATGACCAACTTACGTTCATTGACGGAAAGCGAGAGATCCGAATCAGTGGCAATGGAGAGATGTGATATGATGGAGAAGGCGATCAAAAAACATGGAGCAGGCTTTAAATTCTCGTGTTTCCAACATCGAGGAAAAGTTTTCCTCGGAATTTGCTAGCATCCGCAAAACCCTGGAGCGCCATGATGAGATGTTTAATGCCATCATGGCTAAATTAGAGATCATATTTCCAACGGGATTCATGGAATCCCTAACTCAGATCATATTTCCAACGGGATTCACGGAATCCCTAACTCCTGCCCTAGACATGGCCACTATGCTCCAAGCCACACCATCGTCGCCAATGCTGACACCTACTGATGAAGGGTCTGACTCTAGGGGTAAACAACCTGCCATGTGCCATATGCCGTCTCGTACTACAACAGTCAGCGTTACCATCACACAGGCTTTTGTTCCACCACCCCCGTCGGTCAAGCTAGCTACCAAATACGGAACTTCCTCTTTTTTATGGTTCACATCCAATCGGCCAGCAAGAACAAGCGAAACAATTTTTCACAGTTCATGACACTCCCTTGAGTGACCGCGTGAAAATACGCATCTTGTTTTATATGTTGGAAGATGACACTGAATAACTCTTAGGGTCCATTGACCCTTTCGTGAAGGAGACCCAACCTTCCCTTCCAAATACCATTGCACCAGATGGACATGGTTGATTGCAGCCTTGAGGTCAAGGCTGTTCGGAGGGGGAGGCAATTGATAGAGGAAGCTAGATTAGTTATTTTAGTATATCAAGTTAATTATTTCCTGATTTTAGATTATTTAGTTTCCTATTACCTTATTACCTTTGTTTCCAATTCCTGTCATATTAGTACTTAGGGTTAGGGTTGTGTTTGTGGGCCTTCAACCTATTTAAATACCTTGTGTTACTCTAGGGTTTTATCAATAAGAATATTATCTATTTTGCAGCCTTAATTGGTTTGTGGCGGAGTTCATCTCCGTGGCCTTCTTTGAAGGATTGTAGCCTTATGGCTTGTGGCGGAGAATTCTATTCTCCGTGGCCCTCCTTGAGGGATTATTTCATTGTATGTTTATTTATTTTATTTATCGTGTGTGTGCATCTCTAACATAGTTCCTCCATTTGTTCTACTTGAACAAACTAGATTTATGCTTGTCTTATCCTTAAAATTTACATTTGAGTAGTGGTTTGATTTTTGGAAGTCCTTATCATCTGGTTAAACTAAATGTAATATGTATATACACGGTGGGCTCCAAAAACCTGCATTATTAAGGTCAAAAACACCTTTCTTGTTTACTAGTGTATGAAATTATTCCATGGATCCTCTTCGATCTTTTCGATGTACTGAAGAATACCAACTTAACAAATGAATGGGTAGATAATTTTCGAAACTGTAGACATAAAGCAATCCTCATTGTGATTTAGAGAAGCAGTTATCTTGTTTTATTGGTTTATTTTCTAAATATATTTTTTCCCTTTATGGCTGATGGCTGATTGTATTTCTGGTTCCTCTTTTCTTCTCATTAAATAGTAAGTTTTTCTTTTCTGATATTTGGCTGGCCATTTGTCCAGGCAACTGCGGATCACCTACTCTATCCAAATCCTGGATCTGTTTTGATACATGAACAGCATCTTCAGTATTTTCACTTTCTTGGAACCATTCTTGCTAAGGTATTGAACTTTATTTTTCCTAATCATGTTATTTCTGACTTAATTTGGTAATATGCCTTTTGTGAAATATGATTTATCTCTATTGTAAATATGCTCACACGTTTATATCAGATTTATCTCGTTGAACAAATTTTAAATTCATTTAAAATGCAATTTTTGCTAAAATATATGAACCCATCTATTTGCTATGTCGAGAGTGAATTCTGGATTTTAAGTAATTTTCTCTACAACTTAGTTGCATCTCATTGGATAAATAGTTCCTTTGTGTGTGTGTTCGATAATAGTCCCTTAGTGGTGAATATTTCACAAGACTGTAGAAGGACTAATAAAGTACTGTGATGATTCATTCTTTTTTTTTTTTTGAGTTTCATAAAAATGTTACTCTTTTATTTTATTCATGTTCATATATTTATGCCTGTATGGCCAATATCTAAATAACAAAGTCCTTGTCAATCTCCAATGGCCAATATCTAAATAACAAAGTCCTTGTCAATCTCCAATGGCCAATATCTAAATAACAAAGTCCTTGTCAATCTCCAATCAGTGCATTTACCTTATTATTCAGTGCTGACATGCTCTATAATTCGGAACCACAGTTCCAAAAGTAGAAAAGTCAAACTTGAACCTAACTACCTAAACTTTACTTTGTTTTTGGTTTGAGACTGCCAAACCATATCTCGAACCGGAACCAAACCATGTAATATATGCTTATTGTTATGTTTTCGAACTGAAACTATTTCTACTTTTGGTTTAACAGGTTAACAGCTGGTTTTCCAGTTAATGGTTCTTTTGAGCTTGTCTAGTTCTGCCTGCGTAGTTTTTTTTTCTGCTTATGCTTTATTTTGTGATAATAATTTGGAACTTGCTTGTGTAGGCGATGTTTGAGGGCATTCTGGTTGATATACCATTTGCAACATTCTTCTTAAGCAAATTGAAACAAAAGTAAGTGACATTGATATTCATGTTACAAACTTTGTGCTTCCTGTATTACATGTTTAACACTGCTCCAAAATTATTTGAAATCATGATCATAACTGATGATTTTCATTACATTCGTTTTGCTGTAACTTCTCCTCACCAGTAAAGTGCACATCTTGGTAGGCTAGAAGATCACCTAAACCCCAAATGATTTAGTGGGGACGGAAAACTATAGAGGGTAACTTGAAGGGCAATGTCAAAAGAAAAATAAAAAACTTAATTGAGTAGAGAAGAACATTTGTAATTGAAGTTTGAGCCTCAGTCATGCCCAGCTTGATTTTTCTTATTACTCTGCACTTACATCATACCACCTAGTGTAGTTAATGGAGAGTAATAAGCATCACTGTTTCTTATTGAATTATTTATTTCCTGCTGATTTTTGTTGTGCTCCACATTCATTTTCAATTCTTAATCTCTCCTGTTGATTACATTTATTATGTTGGGCTTCACTGCACATTGATTAAGGAATCATTTTGATGCTCAGGTATAACTACTTGAATGATTTACCCTCCTTGGATCCAGAATTATATCGCCATCTGATTTCCTTGAAGGTCAGTCTTCTTAATGTCCTTTATCTTTACAGCTTCTCTACCCATCATTTCCATCTCTTGAGAAATATAATTCCACAACTAAGTATTTCAAGGTAATACAACAGCTAATGAAACTTTTATAACTCATTGTGTGGGATTGACTATGTTGATATATGCATCCATGTTTGTCGATATGTTCCTTGTGTAAGTTAATCTATGTTTAGTAAGAAGATCTTTATGTTTGGTATTGATTAGCTATATTTTTTCTTTCTTCGTTTTGGTCTTAATCCTTTCTTTTCTCCCACTATAAATATGCGAGTCTTTTACTTTATAATATACAACATACGATGCACAAAACTTCCCTAGCATTCATTCTCTCCTTTACATAATAACAGAGAAGGATATACTCTTCTATGAATTTTTAGTTTCCTTTCCTGGACTTTTTCTTCTTTTCAGTATGAAGAAGAAAAAGTGAGAGAACAATGTTAGCTGTCAACCAAATCCTAATAGCCTGCTCCAAATCAGCAAATCCCTGGCCTCTCTATTCATCCCTAATCTGTCTTCTGTTACCCTTTTCCTCCAAAAAAGGTTCCTAATCTATCTATGTTTGAATGAATAACAGCAAATAAAAATAAAATAGAATATGCTCTATGTCGCCTTCCTTTGCTCTACACCTCTTTACTCTTATAAGTTATACCTTTGGCATTTTGCTATATACTTGGTTTTGTGCTGCAAATTTGCTCACAAGCTGATACGACTCGTGGTGTGGAGGAGCCACAAGGGCCGAAACCCTTGATGGTCTATCGCCGTAGGAAACGAAGAGATTGATCATGATTAGAGATTTCCTTATATAACTATTACTTATTATTGCTATTAATTAGTTGGGCCTGGTGTAGCTCTATGTCGCCTTCCTTTGCTCTGCACCTCTTTACTCTTATAAGTTATACCCTTGGCATTTTGCTATATACTTGGTTTTGTGCTGCAAATTTGCTCACAAGCTGATACGACTCGTGGTGTGGAGGAGCCACAAGGGCCGAAACCCTTGATGGTCTATCGCCGTAGGAAACGAACAGATTGATCATGATTAGAGATTTCCTTATATAACTATTACTTATTATTGCTATTAATTAGTTGGGCCTGGTGTAGCAGGCCTTAGGGTTTCATTGTTTATTCTATATATATACCGCGATGTACCTATTGGATTTATCATTGAACATTATTGGATTTTGGTAGCCGCTTTGGCTAATTTGACAAACGTTTATCGTTTGATTATTTTCGAGTGCTAACAATTTGGTGCGGTGAACGTGGAGACTCGCCCGTGATGACGATGACCCGCGAGCAATGAGTTGATGAGATCGAAGGCAAGCAGGCTGCCATGCAGAGGATTTTACGCAGATGAAGGCCGATCAGGCCAACATCATGGCCCAGTTGCAGAAGATCACTAAATCGATCGCAAGCCTCACCGCTTCCGCGGCGCGGCTCTCGATCACCCAAGCCCGCGCCGCCGCCGGTACGATGCACGCTGAGAGCAGCGCGGCGAAGGGGGCGGCTGGATAGCAGCCGACTGACGACGCGTCGTCCGCGATCCACCAAGCGCCGATCGCGACGCGCACGTCGAGGAGGGCGGCTGAACAGCAGGCCGCCGACGATACGCAGGCCACGGATCCTCCAGCGGCGGTCGTGGCCGTCGCCCCAGGGGTGGACCGGTCCCCTGCACCACCGGTTCTTCCTCCTTTTGACGGATCTGACATTGGTTGGTTGGCTAGGGCCAACCAACAATTCAAGATCTGCCACACGCCGACTGAAACCAAATTGGAGGCGTCCATGGTTGCGATGGAGGATTCCACCCTCTATTGGTTTACATGGTGGCGATCCAGGAATCCGGAGAAGACTTGGGAGGCATTAGTGAACCGCTATGACTCTCGTTTCACCGGCCGTCCTTTTGAACGTCTGTCAGCACTTCGGCAAATGTGGTCGGTAGAGGAGTTCTTGTCGGTTTTCATGCAATTGGCGAGCCAAGCGCCTGGCCTAAGCGATCAGCAGTACCTTGGATACTTCATGGCGGGGCTGACTAATGAGGTGCGCAATTCCTTGCGCCTCCATCAATCGATCGAGTTAACTTTGGACAAGGCATTGGAGTTGGCAAGACTCGTAGAAATCAACTTTGGTGGACCGCATTTGGAACGTCCGGCGAGACCGCCGGGTGGTTCGTGGAGACGCATGCCGCCACCCAGTCGAGCCTCACTTCCGGCAGCTTCGGCGTTCACACTTGGTCCTCGGTACAGCAGCTCGCCGGGCGGGTTCAGCAGCTCCCCAGCGTTATCCTAAGCCTCATTGGCGCCGAGATCGGCGAGTCGTGGCCCGCCCGTGAGGGCTGCCTTGTCGGGCCAGCCGATGGGTCCTTCCTGGTTCACTAGAATGTCCTCCCAGGAGATGAATGACCTCCGTGCTAGAGGCCTTTGCTATCGCTGCAAGAAGACATGGGCTCCGGGGCATCAGTGCCCCATGCTTCGGCAGCTGAATGTAGTTATAGCCGAGGAGGACGAGGCAGTCGACATGACGTGCCTTGAGATTAACGAAGAGATTGGGGGGCCGGGAGAAGGTGATCCGGTCGTGACCGCGCAACATACGTTTTTGTGGGAAACTGCGGGGGCAACCAATATCCATACTCGTGGACAGTGGTGCCAGCCACAATTTCATCTCTAACTCCATTGTTAATAGAGTTAAATTGTTGCCTGACAGGTCCAATCGCTTTGGTGTGCAATTGGGGGATGGTCGACGACAAGAGTCGGAGTGGCTTTGCCGCGGTATGGAGGCCTTAGTCGGGAACTTCCCTATTGTGGCTGATTATCACGTATTTCTGTTGGGGAACGTAGATGTTATCTTGGGCGTTGCTTGGTTAGCATATTAGGAGAGGTGACGACTAATTGGGCAGAAATGACTATGTCCTTTCAGTCGAAAAGAGGTAGGGTACGGTTGTCAGGGGACCCGGCGTTGTCGCAGTCCCATTGGTGTTCGTGAGCTAGTGCAGATCCAGGATTGGGAGCTGTGTGTATTAGTTTTGGAAGCTGGCCCTCCGAGGTTGTCGGATCAGTCGCAGGGTGTGCCGTGGGAAGGTGAGTTGGACGACCTGCTCCAACAGTTTGAAGAAGTGTTTGGCGATCCTGAAGGGCTACCCCCAACCAGGTCGATAGAGCACCGCATCGATCTGTTGCGTGGCACCGGTTCGGTTTCTGTCAGGCCATATCGCTACAGTTATGCGCAAAAAGACGAGATAGAAAGATTGGTGGCTGATATGTTGTTAGCACAGATTATACAGCCCAGCTCGAGTCCGTTTTCTGGCCCTGTACTCCTTGTTAAGAAAAAGGACGGAAGCTGGAGGTTTTGTGTCGATTATCGGGAGTTGAATAAAGCCACTGTATTGAACAAGTACCCCATTTCGGTCATCCAGGAGATGTTGGATGAGTTGGCAGGAACTGAGATATTTTCAAAGATTGACCTTCGATCGGGCTACCATCAAATTCGAGTAGCCCCGGAAGATATCCTGAAGACAGCTTTTCGCACTCACAGCGGCCATTACGAGTTCTTGGTGATGCCGTTTGGATTAACTAATGCGTCGGCAACGTTTCAGTCAGCAATGAATGACTTATTTCGACCCTTTCTGAGGAAGTTCGTCCTGGTTTTCTTCGATGATATCCTGGTCTATAGTCAGTCGTGGCAGCAACACAAGGGGCACCTACGAGAGGTTCTTCAAATTTTGAAGGACAACAAGTACAAGGCGAATCGCAAGAAGTGTTCCTTTGGCGGTTTGAAGGTGGAGTACCTCAGGCATATTATCTCGGCAGCTGGAGTAGAGATGGATGCAGTTAAGATCCAAGCAGTGGTGGATTGGCCTCGACCTCGCTGTGTGCGGGAGGTGAGGGGGTTTTTAGGTTTAACTGGTTATTACCGTCGGTTTGTTGCAGGATATGGACTGATTGCGCGACCTCTGACGGCTCTGCTCAAGAAATTAGCTCCTCCAGATTTCGCTTGGTCGGAAGCAGCGGAGGGAGCCTTCGAGGCGCTAAAATCAGCATTAACGACGGCACCCGTGCTCGCCATGCCCGACTTCACAAAGAGATTTGTGGTGGAGTGTGATGCATCGGGGTCGGGTGTGGGAGCAGTGCTGATGCAAGAAGGTCGACCAATTGCTTATTTTAGTAAGTCGTTGGCAGACCGGACGATTTCTAAATCAGCATATGAAAGGGAATTGATGGGCTAGTTCTGGCAGTTCAGCATTGGAGGCCATAGTTGGTGGGGCGACAGTTCACTGCCCGCACGGATCACATTTGTTGTCTCAGAAAATCGCGACCCCTTCACAACAACTTTGGGTTGCTAAACTGCTCAGCTATGATTTTGTGATCGAATACAAGTCCGGCGTGACTAATTCAGCTGCAGACGCACTGTCGCGTCTAGAGAAGGGAGGCGACTTGTTAGCACTCAGTGCGCCATATTGGGGTGAGTTGGCGGATGTGATGTCCGAACAGTCGCGGGACCAGTTCATCCAAAGTGTGGTGAGAGATTTGCAGAGAGATTCTACCAGCCGTGTGGGGTTTTTCTTGTTGGATGGGAAGCTTTACTATAGAAGGCGGATCGTGTTGGCGGCTGATTCAGAGTGGATACCTAAGCTGCTCAGTGAGTTTCACAGCACGCCCACTGGCGGTCATGCTGGCGCCTTGCGTACCTACCGACGCTTGGCTGCCAATGTGTATTGGCGTGGGATGTCCGCCGCTGTTAAGAAGTTTGTCGCCCAATGCTTGGTTTGCCAGAGGGCCAAGTATGAGGCTATGTCCCCCGCGGGGTTGTTACAGCCGCTGCCCATTCCGACTCAAATCTGGGAGGACCTGTCCATGGGTTTCATCACCTCATTGCCCAGTTCTCATGGTTTCACGACCATTATGGTGGTTGTGGATTGACTCTCAAAGTACGGGCACTTCATCGCCTTGAAGGGGAAATTGTCGGCTCGAGGTGTGGCCAAGGTTTTTATTCGCGAGGTGGTGCGCCTCCATGGAATCCCGGCAACGATTGTCAGTGATCATGATCCTGTATTCGTGAGTCAGTTCTGGAAAGAGCTCTTTCAACTGTCTGGAACTCAGTTGAAGTATAGCACCGCCTACCATCCGCCCAAACCACTCCGTTCGAGGCGGTGTAGCCGTAGGAAACGAACGGATTGATCATGATTAGAGATTTCCTTATATAACTATTACTTATTATTGCTGTTAATTAGTTGGGCCTGGTGTAGCAGGCCTTAGGGTTTCATTGTTTATTCTATATATATACCGTGATGTACCTATTGGATTTATCATTGAACATTATTGGATTTTGGTAGCCGCTTTGGCTAATTTGGCAAACGTTTATCGTTTGATTATTTTCGAGTGCTAACACAAGCGCAGCCTTTGTGATGTAACTCTACATGCATTTGTTCTGTGTCGTTGTGTGCATTCAATTCTATATTACGACCTTTATGCAAACAGCTCTGCTCAGCGTCTTCGTGCACATCTGTCTCAATTCTGCATCCTTGTACGGGACCAGATCCGTTCTGTGTCCTTGTATGCTACTCACTCTTGCTCTCTATGACACCTCTGGAAACTTATATGTCCTTTCTCCTTATTGCACTTTTTTGCATAACTTTTCTACTGCATAACACTTTTTTGCGCGATCTCTTCTACTTTTGTCACTACTAGCCATAGTTGTTAAAGGCGAGAGGTGCAAAGGCCTTGTTGGAGCCTAAGGCGCGCGTTTGAGGTACAAGAACATATATACATTAATATATCCAACTCAACACATAATTGTCCAACTAAATAAAGGTTAAAATAATAAAATAATACATAATAACTCATAAATAACATAATTACAAATTAAAAACCTGTGCATAATGTCATAATGAACTTAACAATTCAAGTACTCAACACAAATTGACAATCACAAAAAGCAAATAAGCAGAATCCCTCAATTTTAAGAAAATATCAAATGTCAAAGACTCAAATGATTACTAATGAGATAAAAATCATAATTATCATGGTCTATGGTCCTCCTCGTAATCTTCATTCTCCTCTTCACCATCAAATTGATCATTATATTCATTAAATTCTTACTCTTCATAAAAAAAAAATCCAAAATTTGGAATTGTACACGAGGCGCGCCTTTTACATCCAAAAAGGCGCACAAAGGCAAGGGTTCTTTGAACATCAACCTAAACCCTAAAAAACCAAGAATCCCAGGCATAGGGCTACGCCTCGCCTAAGGCGCGCCTTTAACAACTATACTACTAGCATGACTTCTCTACCATGTTTATGCAATTATTTCTATTGGCTTCAGACCTATGCATTGCTTCTACCTTGTCTCACTGTACGACAGTTGTGTCCTATGGCAAGCTCCACATGCAATGATATTCTCCAGCTTGAGGGGGGAGCGTTTAAGATTATGTTTCCACATTTTGTTATTATATATTCTTTATTCTTTCAATTTTTGTACTATCTTTAGTTTAGTATTACTCCTTCCGTCCCACACCACCCTTCACACTCCATAAAAGGAAACATCACTTTATACAACAACCTCAAAAGTTACTTTAATTTTAAATTTGTCACTCCTCTTTCACACACATACCATTACTTTATATTTCTATACTACCGAAAAATACTACAATACCCTCTAAAGTCAAGAAATTTGGTCAAAAAGAACAATTTTTCTTAAACATGGTATAGTAAATGGGAAGGGTGGTCCGGAATGGAGGGAGTGTTACTTTCCTTAATTTGATATTAACCCTATGTCCTTTCTCCCACCATATCCTGTAATTCAATATTACGACATAAAATACTCACTACTTCTCTAGTCTTCTCTCTGACTGACTTTATAGAATATGGATAAATGGATTGGGTCTAAAATCTTAATGGTCGTCAGTCGTCCATTGACTAAATGTTGTGCTATTTGAAGTTTATTTGATCTTTATAGCCTGGAAGACCTGGAGAGTGGTCAATTCTTTTATATTTATTTAAAGATAACAAGTTGAGGGGTTATAAAACAGATGCTGAGTTGGAGGTCTTCAGATTCTCATAATTTTCAGATTTCTGAAATTCATTTTACTATAATGGGACATGTAAAGCGTAACCATCTCTCAGTGTCTCATGCACAATGTGTTTCTGTGTTATCTACTTTCTAGGATTCCACGGATAACTGAAGTACATTTTTTTAGTTACAAGAAGAAAGTTGAAACTACATCCTAAGAAAAATCACACGATCGTAATAGTGTAATAGATTTTTGTGGGCACTTTATCTTAATGATGTTGCATAATAATGTGAGGATTCGTGCATTTGTGGTTAAATGCGCTTCTTTGTGGCACTAGAATTGTTAGCTGGGAAATAACTAAAAATCCTGATAAAAGAATAGCATTTCATGCAAGTATAGATTGCTAAGCTTGTATATCATTAGATGAAGATCCTCAAGTTTTGTACCTAAACTGTATTAAAATCCAATTTATGTACGATAGGTTAAATGACCTACTCTTTGATGACTTGCAGCGTTATGGGGGTAACATTTCCGACTTAGAATTGTATTTTGTGATTAATAACAATGAATATGGGGAGCAAACAGAGGAAGAACTGCTTCCAGGAGGAAAAAGCACCCGAGTCACGAATGAGAATGTTATTCAATTCATTCATCTTGAAGCCAACCATCGACTGAACTTTCAGGTACAAAACACTCCCAACTTGTTTGCTAATTTAAAATCGATCCTCTTACCCTGGTTACAAGCCTTGAGGATATTCGAAAAGAGAACTTGTGGAACACCTCAAATCATACATACCCTGCCACACAAGTAACAAATCAAATTTTAAATTTTGTCATGCTCCTGCAAATTCTAGGTATGTCATTCGCTTAACCTCTCATGCAGATACGTCAACAAAGTTCTCACTTTCTGAGAGGGTTCCAACAGCTGATTCAGAAAGATTGGATTGACATATTTAATGAGCACGAACTTCAGGTACTAGAGGTTACATCAGAATTAGGGTGGATGCTTAAATTCAACTCTTCTAATGAAGTTCTGCTTGAGAATTTTATGGGCAAACTAGTTTGATAACGGTATAGCTTTGACTGAGGTTATATTTTGTTGACTTCTGGTGAAAAATTTCTGTGTATGCCTCTAGTTAGTAGTGGTATTTACTATTCCCTCAGCCCCGTAAATGTTTTCACCCTTTTTTTTAACGTAGATTAAGAAAGTTGTTACTTTTGGGGTATACTTTTGGTATAATTTAGTTTATGAGATCTCTTTAAGCTAAAATTTTTTTTTATCTCCTCAGCTTCTAATTTCTGGAGCAGTGGATGGTTATAATGTTGATGATCTTCGAGCTCATACTAACTATACCGGAGGCTATCACGAGGTAAGATCTTCAGAATTTTGCTCAACTAGTTTGCTTTTTCTTTGTTCTAATACTTGGAAAAATTCTATTAGAAATGCATTATGAATTGGCTTTATATTTTTGAAGCTGTCTTCTGTTTATTTGTCATCTTATCTTATCCAATAGTGACCTGTCCCTAATTATATGGTTCCTTCATTCCCGTATTGAAGATATGAATTGGTGTTTATATAGAGTTGGGTCTAATGTTACAAACTTCAAGATTAATAGAAAATTGCGAGAAAGTAATATTGGACAAAGGAATCAAGACTTGAAATGTGATAAAGCGCACAATGTTTCTCATACAATACACACAATACACTTGCTTCACATGCCTATTTGTAATTTGTCTACAATATCTTCTGGATGTGCTTGGGCCTTTTTCCGTCGAACTATGTCCAGGGAAGGAATATCATCTCTGAAAATATGAGGTGATTTCATAATCACTCTTTCTGTAGTTATCATCCCTTTTAGAGCCACATCCACATGTCCTTGAATTCATGCTAAACCTCTGTCAAAAACTCTGAGATTTCATTTTGCCTTTTAACATTTGTTTGAGGGTGTTGTGTTTTTCTGTATTTCTTTTACATGACACTAACTATTTGTTTGGCAGGATCACTATATTATTAAAATGTTTTGGGAAGTAATTCAGAACCTTAGCTTGGAAAATCGAAGAAAAATTTTGAAGTAAGCTTTTTTATCTCATTATGTTTACATAGTAAGTTGAAGTTTCTGGTCCTGATTAATTTTTGTGTTAGCATTATGTGCAGTATAAGCAACTGAAATCATTAACTAATGTGACGTGGTCTAATAATTTATATAAAAAAAAGTTTCTTCTTAAATTTAAACAACACATTCCATAATATTGGCTTAGTGGTAGCTGAGGTTCTATTCTTTTAGAAAAGTCATATAGGTCAAGAAACATGAATCTTTGATTTTTACCTAAATACTGGGGCACTTTCTGTTAGTTTTAGATCCTTTCAAGCTTTCTTCAGAAACATTGTGTTTGATCACCTCATATCCACACATTCTCCTATGTGGGCTGAATTGTAAAACCTAAACTCATTTATTCCATTGCTTGTGTTGTTAAAGTACACTAGGGCATAGACCTCGAGCCAATAATTATTAACATTAACTACTGTTCCTCATATTTTAGTTTTCATAAACGCTTTTCTTTTACTTCTGCTTTCAGATTTGCAACTGGATGTTCTCGTGGGCCTTTGCTTGGATTTAAGTACCTGGAACCAACATTCTGCATACAGAGGTAATGGCACGCATAATGCTTCATTTAGTTCCCTCATCAATCTTAATCTTGTTTCTTATTCTTTTTAATCATACAGGACTGCTGGTAATGCGTCTGAAGAAACGCTTGACCGGTTGCCTACATCTGCTACTTGCATGAATCTTCTTAAACTTCCTCCCTACCGAAGGTCCACACAAGTTCTTAAAACAAAGTTTGAGCTTGTTTAATATGTTTAAACAGGTCGTTAACTATTTGATGTAATGTTAATGCAGCAAAGAGCAAATGGAGCAGAAGTTGTTGTATGCTATAAATTCTGATGCTGGTTTCGACTTGAGTTGATTAAGGCAAAAATTTTCCAGCAAAATCAAGTGTTCCAATCTTTCATCAAGGCTCCTCAAGTCAGTGAGTTTGATTGAGCTGATCCGACAACAACTGTTTTATGCTGGGAGCAACATAATTCGGAGGCTCGTATAGAAGAGGTATGCTTGGAGTGGGCGTATCGAGAGTTTTCAATTTACTGGATAAATTGCTGGTGAGGAGATTATTAGCCAGATGAGATTCAGCATTTTAGAGACAATGTAAATAACATATTGTGGGACCATATGGCGTATGCGTGTATATATATGCTGTGCACGTCTGCTGTGTATATTAATTATCTCCATAGTCAAATATGAGTAAGACCCTGCGCAAGTGGGGTCTTTTTGTTTATTATCTTCAGTGTACTTAACTTTAGCTGCCTCTTTTTTAATAGCTGTTCTTTTGTGGTTACTGCAAATAGCTGCAGTGAATTAAATAAGGTTAAATTTTAGAGAAGGTTGTACTTTTTATTTTATCTCAATTTCTATAATAATTTTTTTCTATGCTAGATTTGATTAAAATAGCCGTAACATGAAAGCATTCGTGTAAATAATAAAGTGGATACTTGCGTAAATACATCATGGATATTTTTTACGCGCATATTTTATTATATACTCTCTTCTGACTCCATTTAATTTTCAGTATTCATTTTTTTTTCACCTCTTTTAGTCCCACTTTGCAAGGACTTGTGTGAATTAAATTAGAAGTGATAATGGTGTTTATAATAATCTCATCCAATATTGCCTCAAACGTTTTCATATATCCTTAAAAAAAGTTAAAAAGATAAAATAATTACCCTCCCCTATTAATTTTATTTTTTTATAAAAAAAGTTACCCCGATTTATCATACCTTGAAGCCCGTGCGTGCACGGGATGATTAAGTTATACAATATATATTAATATTAAAAAAATATTATGTGAAATTTTATACTATTAAATTTTAATTTATTTATTAATTTTACATATAATTTAAGTCATTAATATTAAAATAATAGTAAATTTAACTTTAAAAACTTTTACATGTAATTGGTAGATTTTTAAAAATTTTATATTATACCATTCTTTTAAGTTATCTCTAATTATTAACGGTGATATTTAACCCGACATTAGTAGCATACTCAATTGATTAGACTATCAATTCGTTAGTGAAAATTTGTATTCTAAAATCATTATAGTATTTCTTTCTTTGTTTTTTAAATGGAATCTATCAACAACATTCACCACCAATAATATTTATGTTAATCCTAATGATATGACGACTATCGATTGTAGTTCGAGAATGATGTAGAGACTATATAACAACAGAGAAAATAGAGTTGTGGTCTGAATTTCCTAATCTACAATGGTATCTACTTGATTTTTTGTAACTTATTTTCAATTAAAATACTATTATAAAAAATCATTTAAACATTATATACTTACTGGAATAATTGATAAAAATAGAAAAATTGAATAGGTAATCACATTTTAATAGAGTTAACGTTGCAGATGATGACGATTTGTGCCATGTTCCTTAGATACTTATTTTGTAGAAGAGACACACTCTTCCTCTCTCATAACATTAATTTTTTAAATTTCAAACTGAAATTTCTTACAAAAATGTGCTAAAAAAATAATTGACGTGTAAAAATAAATAAATATATAAATACAATTGCAAAATGTGAACTTATAAAATAAGATATTATATCATTTTAACAAATATTTTATGTAAGTCTTAGATATCAAACTTATAAGAATTGATTTCAATGAAAAGATTTAAAAAAATTATAAAATTGTAATAATTCAAATCATTACAATAATGTTAATTTAGCTTCCAAATAATTACAAATTACACATAATATTAATTACTATTATTAACTAATTTATGTCATACACAAAAACTCAAATATCAACATGTTATTAATACATTCTTCTATATTTAAAAAAAAAATTATTATTTAATAATAAAATTTAATTAATAATGCTATTTCATATAAATTTCTAATTTTTAAAGCACAGCAAATTACAAAATCACATGTATCATGAAGGAAAATATGAAATTTAAATGAAAATTCATGTGAAAATGTAGAAAAATCATATAAAAAGAAAAATGGAAGTTGAATGATGTTTTAAATATTAAAGAAATGTGTAAAATTATGGTAAAAATATCATTAAATCAAACATTTGACAACAAATAATATTTAATTATTGAGAATGTATTACCATTTATTGTTTTTCATTGCGTGCAACTTAATTATTATTTTCTTATTTTTATTGAAAACAATTGAATTAATATACCAAAATAATGAATTAACTTCTTTAAAATGTATTAGCATTTAAAATAATTTAATTTTTCTGATATTAAAATTAAAATTGAATACACAATAAAATTTAATATTTAGATAGATGTATTTTACATATTTATTTACTTTTTACTTAAGAATTAATTTAATTATTTAATATTTCAAATTTAATTTTTTAAATGATCAGTTAAATAATATATTTAAAAAAAACATGGAAAGATATTTATTTCTGTTCCTATAGTATTGAGTTTTTCAATTCAATTGAATTTTTATTGTAAATAAAAAATTACTTGAAGCGAATAACTTAACTATTAATAGTAATAATTCAGTGCAAAAGATTTTAATATTATAATTAATATAAATATATTAAAAAGCTAAACAAAACAATAGAGGAATAAAATTAAATGAAATTATAAATGTAAAAAGAATTTTTTTTAACACATTAAAAAATATTAAAATGTAAATGTTGTAAGATTGAATATAATAAACATAATAAAATTTTTGTATATATAAGAATAATAATTACAAAGGAAAAGTAACCATTAGGGTGGACGGTGGGAGTATTGAAAATGTTTTAAATGTTTTAATATTATTTCTTAAATATAATATTTTATAACTTTAATGTCTGATCTAATTTACAAAATTATAATATTCAAGTGACTAATAAATTTATGTATTTTATAATATATTTAAAATTTTAAATAATTATACATTTTTAAATTTTTTTTAAAGAAAAATACTATTAAATGTGTTTATAAATATTTTATTGTTTAGAATTGATAAAAAACGTATTTCATTTTTTTAAATATATAATCATTCTTAAAATTTTGCAATTCTCTTACAATAACTTCCTTTAAATTCATTTAATTTCTCAAATATATACAAATAAAATTATTTAGAATTTTGCAATAGCATTTATTAATTTCTAAATTTTTTTAATAAAATCTCAAATATAATAATAATTTTTATAAGATTTAAAATAATTTTTATGATCCTTAAAGAATCGTTATATATTTTTAAATTTTATTAAAACGTCTTAATATTGATTGAAATAAATTTATTAATTCATTAGTGCATTAGTGTTATTAAAAAATTAAAAGGTGACAAATAAAATAAGTATATATATGATGAATTTTTTTTATATAAAATAGTTTGTTTGTGTCTGAATTTTGTGCTAATTTTAGAAATAACTTATAAGAAGGTTCAAACTTTACTTTTTATCTTAAACTAAGGCTCATTGTAACTTTATTTTTTCCAAATTTAATATATAATAATATAGAACAATATAAAAAAAATAATTAATTTAATAGAATATTCATGGATAAAATAAAATTAAAAAATTTACCAAATATATATCGGTTCCAAGTTTAAATTCAATTAAGTTGAGAAACTAAACCTTCCTTATTCAACTCTCTAATATCGATAAATTTGTTCAATTGTTATGAAACCACCTATTATTATCCAATAAAAATTGTTCCAATTTCACCGAGATGCATATCAAATTTAAGGGTTATTCTGTGGTGCACCGAATACACTGGGTGCATCGGTGCACTGGGAGGTTTATAGGTAAAGTAGGGGTGTAGTGGGTAGTTATTAATTTTTATTTTTGATTATTTTATTTTATTGAGTGGTGGAGATTAAATAAGAATATGATCTAATGGTTGAGATTATTCAGGTGCACCGGTGCACCCGCTGCACTGCAGTTAAACTCCAAATTTAAAGGTGTTATTATGCAAAACTATTATATTATATTCAGTTTTAACATACGGTGCATATTACATCACATTAAAAGTACACTATACATAATGTTGCATATACTACGTTGCACATTACATCAATATAGGCTGCACATCACAACTAAAAACACTAAAAAAGCAAAAACATTAGGCTGTTTTAACAACTATTTATGCATTAAAAAAATTCCCTATTGACAAATTCTATTCATTTATTAATTATATAATAAAATGTGTAATATGTGAGTAATTCCTCTCAAATAATTAATTAATACTAATGTACAATATTTTGTGGTCAAAATTAAAATCAGATTATACATGAATTAAAATAAAAATTAACATATCATATACTCAATTTCAACAACTATATAAAGATTTCTTAAAATAAGGTAAATCAATATAAATGCAAAATAAGAGTATTAAATAAGGTAATTGACAGGATGATTTATAGGTAAATAAATATAAATACAAAATGTTAAATAATGTATTGCATATTGATTCAACATGAATAAAATTTTCAAGAGAAAAGTTTAGAAATTCAAAATTATTAAAAATAAAATTATTAGTCAGTTATTTACATAAGATTTTAATAAAAATAATGAATTAAACTTTATTTCAAATAAAATAATATATTAATATGATTGTAAAAAATATTAATTTAATTTATTTTAATTTAATTTATATTATTTTATGATCGTATCATAAAACTAAAAATACATGCAAAATAATATCAAAAATATATTATTATTTATTCATATAATATTATTTCTCAAAAAAACTTTGTTCTTTTGAAAGAAAAAAAAATTTCAATGTTTATAATTATGGTAGTTGATACATAAATGTTTTCAAATTTAAAATTCATAATATAAGTTATTATTATCACACAGTATCTCATTCACTTTTAAGTTTGGATAAGCTACGGGGCAATATAATAACAACTTAATTTAAATTATAAATAATAATAATAATAATAATAATAAATAAATAAATTATAATTGAGTGACCCGGTCACTTAATTGAGTGACCCGGGCTCCTCACAACCAAGTGGGCTAGCCTAATTGGCCACCGAGCTCCTTACACAAGTGAGTGATCCGGGTTCGATTCCTATTAGGAACGAATAGAAGGGAAGTCATAAGGAGGCTTGGAGAATAAGGGTGTATGGAGACTTGGTGAAACTAACTACTAACTATACTAACAACTGACTTTGCCCGTCCTAAATAGAGAAGAATATTTATTTGTTTGTAATATATTTATATATATATATATATATATATCGGATAGAAATACCCTTCCAAATAGCTAGGAAGCAATTGTTTGCAATCTTTAATCATGTCTTTCGCATGTGTTATGATCAACATTTATCTTGCAAGATCAGAATGATTTAGATGCAAATTTGAATACACTTTTCACAATCTATAAGAATATACGAAGGTGAAACGTCACTCATTGTCACAAAGAAGATTTGTGAGTAAGAATAGCAATTCCAATAGCAAATTAAATAAAATACAATTATATGAGAGGATGCATAATCATGAAATTTTTCGATAACATGTAATAATAAATAGATAGAGACACCTCGATTTCAAAACATTCAAAATAAAAATGAAAATGCTTGGATAAATAAATAAAACCTAATTATATATAATACATAAATCTTTAAACAATAATAATAAAAAAAGCAATAAGAAAAATCAAAGAAAAATATAAATAAGAAAAAAAAAAAGAAAAAACATATAAAAAAACTAAAAAAAAGAAGACATTAAAATGTAATACGAACGCTTATGTTTATATAGACATGTAAACATATTAATGATGTTATTAAATTAGATAATAATTCCATAAATATATCCCATTAAAATACACTCCTAACAAATTGAAATTAGTATAGAATGATTGTAGCATTTAAATTCATTAATAAAAATTTAATGAAAATAAGGAACTAAAAATAGGTGATATAAATTTCTTTAAATAAGAAATAAATTACGGAAGCAGAAAGTAATAAAGAAGTTAGACAAAAAGAATAACGTCTGCAATATTAATGTTTGTGCGACATGTCAACATATTAATTAATGGTGTTATTAAATTAGATTAGATAATAATTCCATCAATATCCCATTAAAATGCGCTCCTAATAAATTGAAATTAGCATAGAATAATTGTAGCATTTAAATTCATTAATAAAAATATAATGAAAATAAGAAAATTTAAAATAGGTGAAATAAATGTATTTAGATAAGAAATAAAAAGGGAAGCATAAAGTAAGAAAGAAGTTTAAAGAATAACCTATGAAAACAAAAATAGTAAAAATTAATAAGAAATACCATTCCAAATAGGTAGGAAGCAATTGTTTCCAATTTTTAATCCCGTCGTCCGCATGTGATGATCAATATTTATCATACAAGATCAAAATGACTTAAATGTAAATTCGAAAACACTTTGCACAACCTATAAGAATATATGAAGGTGAAACACTCATTGTCACAAAGAAGATTTGTGAGTAAGAATTGCAATTTCAATAGCAAATTAAATAAAATACAATTATGTGAGAGGATGCATAATCATGAAATTTTTCGATAACATGTAATAATAAATAGATAGACATGCCTCGATTTCAAAACATTCAAAAAAATGAAATTTTTTGTATAAGTAAATAAATAAAACCTAATTATACATAATACATAAATCTTTAAATAATAATAATAAAAAAGAGAAATAAGAAAAAGAAAAAGAAAAATATAAATAAGAAAAAAAAGAAAAAACATATAAAAAAACTAAAAAAAAAAAAAAGATGACATTAAAATGTAATACGAATTTATATAGACTTGTCAACATATTAATGATGTTATTAAATTAGATAATAATTCCATAAATATATCCCATTAAAATATGCTCCTAATAAATTGAAATTAACATAGAATGATTGTAGCATTTAAATTCATTAATTAATAAAAAATTAATGAAAATAAGGAACTAAAAATAGGTGATATAAATGTCTTTAAATAAGAAATAAAATACGGAAGCAGAAAGTAAGAAAGATAGCTAGACAAAAAGAATAACATATGAAAACAAAATAATAAGAAAATAATAAGAAAATGGAAGGTGCTTCAAAATTTCTCCTCTTGCCATATCATCAAGGGAGAAAAAACTGAATGGACTATTTGTATCTTCAAATTTGGTTAACGTACCAAAAAAAAATCTTAATTATATGACATATATAACCTTAAAACAAATATATTACTAGACTTACTCTCCAAATTAATATAATAACCTTATGAGAAGGGTTCGCTTCTTGTAACCGAAGAAAATAAGTTTGTTAGCTCAATGAAGGAAAGAAAAACTTGTGATTAATATAATAATTATATGATTGAGCATCTAAGTATGTAGCAGAAAGTCATAATTCGAAGGTGCGTTGATCAAAATATTCATTGACGATTAAATGCACAGCCTTGTTTATGCAATATTTCTTCGATGAACGCTGCCTCGATGGAACTTTCAATAAGATATACTTGACCATACGTCTGCTTAAATCAAGGAAATCTAGTATATCACTTAGCTAGTATTTGGGAGGGAGTAAAACTTTTCCAGTGAAGTGTATAATGACTGCTCTTTTTGCCGATCTTGTGATGGGAAGGTTCGAACACGAGATTGGATGAGCAAGGCGACACATTTGATCTCTTGTGAACATTCAGATTAATGGACATCCGGATTATATCTTTTTTTTCCATGCTTAAATGCTTGATCATATAATTATTGAGTATAATAATCACATCGTTGTTCTTTCCTTCATCCACAATTGGTTCTTTGGAGCAAACAATCTCCTTTGTTCGATTAGAAAGCCAACTCTGAACATTTCGATCAATGGACCTCCCATTATGTTGGTCTATACTTGTATGCTTAATCATATAATTATTATAATAATCATCCAACTCTTCTTTTCTTCATCCATAGAAGCATTCGATTCCTTCCATCGAACAAACACCTTTGTTTGCTTAGAAACTTTGTTCGGTTAAAAAAAGAGAATTATTCTCATAAATTTTATGAAATCTATCGAAAAATATGTTTGTAATTGTAAGCAATTATAATTCACGGTCCAATCAAATGGCGACACGTGAATTTTATTGATTAAATATCAATTTTAATTCATTATATTTTTTTGGAATTTAATAAATTAATTCCTAAAATAGATTAATAAATAATTGATAATTAATTTAAAACCCAACAAATTAAAAGGGGGTTTAAATTAAGTAAAGCTTGACTCCTAAGTCAAATAAAGCCTGGAATATTCAAGAATCAGGTCAAATAAAGCAATGATCAAGCAAGCTATGTTATATATGGAAAGGCCCAAGCCCGCAGAATTAGGTCAAATCTGCCATTGACCAATCAGATTGCTAGTTATTTATGGGGTATCCTCATCCTTCACCTATATAAGGATCCCTGCTCCATTCATTCCACACATTCAAAGACTTGAAGACACAAGCGCTCTGAAGAGATTGAAACACGAGCAACACTCTTCAAGATCTTCAAGCATCTTTAAGTCAAGAACGGCAAACGATTCGGGATTAAGGTGTGAAGTCCCCAAATCAAGCGTTCTTCATATACTAAGTTCTTCGGTATTCTTCATGTCAAGAACAGCATACGACCTGGGATTAAGGTGCTAAGCCCCCTGATCGAGTGTTTTTCACATAAGGCACGTTTAATCCAAACAAAGGCTCGACGCCTCTGGATAAACATTTTAAAGTCTCAAATCTGAGTTCGGACAAGCTTCAATTGAAGATCCGACTCAACATACACAGTTAACATGATCAAACGTGGTCAAGTCAAAGTGCAAATTGGTTCGAGAGAAGAATCAGAGAATAGATAGAGATTGTTTCCTAAAAATTATCAAGTTTAATCCTTTTGGATTATTATTGTAATTCTCTTATATTTATTTTATTATAAATACAAAATTTGTTGTTACAAATTTTGGCACGCCCAGTGGGACCATCTCTACCTCTCATCTCTTCTCTCTGCAAGCTCGAAAGTACAAAATGACTCCTATCAAGATTACTGTGGGAAGGACTGCTGCTTCTAAGCTCTCAGAGTCATTAAATGAATATGTTGCTGTTGTTACGAGGAGCATGTCAGAAAAAGCTCAGTCGGAAGCCTCATCCGAATCCAACCCTTCGGTTGAGGAGGCTTCGAAAAAATAACTACCTATGAAAGAGGATAGTGATGAAGATTCTGCATCTTCAAGCACTTCATCTGACTCAGTTGTAGCTCCAGTAATGATGGCAGATGTCTCAACTATTGAGGAGCAATTAGAAAGTACGATGAAAGCTATCGAAGAGCTCACAAAACACATAAAAGCTCAAGATTCGAAAATCTCCTAATTGATGGAAAAAGGAACATCGCGGAGACTAGCCGTGCAAACGAAAAAGGAGTCATGGATGATAGTGAGGTGGAAGAGATCACAAGGCGCCAGACTATTGAAAATGAGCAAACTCAAGGAACATTGCCACTTTCAGCTGATGGAATGCTCCAAGTCGATCAATTGAAGGATATTATACTTGGAACAATAAAAGAAAGGTTTGAAGAGAATTCTAAACCCACTGTCACTTATGTCAAGCCATTCACAAAAAGAGTGGACAACTTGAAGTTGCCAGCTGGCTACCAACCTCCTAAGTTCCAACAATTTGATGGCAAGGAAAACCCGAGGCAGCACATAGCACACTTCATTGAGACTTGCCACGACGCTGGTACTTATGGAGACCATATGGTGAGGCAGTTTGTTCGCTCTTTTAAAGAAAATGCCTTTGATTGGTATATCGACTTGCTAGCTGAATCCATTGATAGTTGGGCACAAATAGAGCATGAGTTCCTTAACCGTTTCTATAGCACAAGGAGAACTGTTAGGATGACTGAGCTAACTAATACTCGTCAATTAAAGAAAGAGCCTGTGATTGATTATATCAACCGGTAGAGGAATTTGAGTTTAAACTGCAAGGACCGATTATCTGAAGAGTCCGCTATTGAGATGTGTATCCAAGAGATAGAATGGAATCTCCTTTATATACTCAAAGGAATTCAACCCAAGAATTTCGAAGAGTTGGCTACTAGGGCCCATGATATGGAGTTAAGCATGGCTGCTAGTGGAATCAAACATTCACCAATGTTGGACTCCTACAAGTCCAAAGATAAACAAGAATTCAAAAAAGGGGGCAAGCCCTATGCTAGAAATTCCAACAAAGAATCAATGGCCACAAATAGTATGACGGTCAAAATTCGAAAAAGTGGAGATGTTAAGAAAGATAAAGGGAAGCAAGTTGCCCAAGAATGGGGGCAAAGAAGGTTAACTTTGAAAGAAATGCAAGAAAAAGAGTATCCATTTCTGAACTCAGATATTTCTGGCATATTCGATGATCTGATGAAAAATAAGCTCCTTGACCTACCTGAAATGAAGTGACCAGAAGAAGCAGGACGAACTAATGACCTAAAATACTGCAAGTATCATAGGTTGGTGGGTCATCCTATTCATGATTGATTTGTCCTCAAGGAAAAGATCATGCAGCTGGCCAAGGAAGGGAAAATCATGTTAGAAGATGAGGTAGCCACAAACTTCACTTCTATAAAAGAAAGTCATGATGAAAGTTCATGTCACTTCATGAATGAGGAGGACAATGAAAGCGAACAATCTGAGACTAAGGGTAAAGCTTACTCCATGAAGGTGACCTTCACGGATGAAGATATGTTGTTAGGTTCACAACCTCATAATCGACCACTATTTGTGACTGATTATACTAAAGGGATGCGAGTAAATCGTATACTCATTGATGGAGGCTCAGCAGTGAATATTCTATCTTTAAGGATATTGAAGAAGTTAGAAATACTGGTGGATGAACTCAATCATAGCCGATTGATGATTCAAGTGTTCAACCATGAGGGGCAAAGAACTCTCGGCACAATAGTTCTTGATTTGCTAATTGATGAGATGAAATCAATAGTCCTTATCCATGTTATTGATGCAAAAACTTCATACAACATGTTTTCGGGATGTCCATGGCTACATGAGAATGGTGTGATTCCTTCCATATTACACTAGTGCTTCAAATATAGTGAAGGTGACAACGTGAAAAGGGTATTTGGCGACGATAAGCCATTTACTGAAGCTGAAGCTTACTTTTCACCTAGATTTTAATGCCTTTTGTGTGCGTTTTTCGTATTATTTTATCCGTATTTTTGTGTATTTTGGTGGTGTTATGTGTTTTCATGAAAATATGTGAGAATAAGCTTAAACATATGTACAACAGGTAAAAATAGAGTAAAAACGGATACGGGAGATCAAACAAGGAAGAAAAAATAAGACAGTATGAACACGGCCGGCCATGCAGGTGACTCGACTCGTGTTGCTACACACGACTCGTGTCGGCACCAGAACAGATTCTTTTTCTTAAATCTTCTAGAAGATCTCTTTGGGGGTATAAATACCAATTCATTCAACATTTTAATGAGATCAGATCCAAAATTTAGCTGCCCACACACCTCACACACCATTCCTTTGATTTTACACCATATTTTTCATCCCATTCATCTATCTTTTGATCCTACATCATCTCTCCATAAATTATACTATCCAAATCAAGTGAAGAAGCAAGGAAGAGTGGGTGATCACCAAAGGAAGAAAGGAGATTCAATTGGATCCAATCCAAGGGAGTTTTCATTCCAATTTGTGTTAATCTTCTAGTTTACCATGATTTTTAAGGTTTCTAATGTCTATGTTAAGGATCTTATGAAGATTGTAGGCTAATCTCCCTTGTGAGATTAGCAACATGAAAGTTGTTGGATAATTTGTAGATCTATGTAATTAAATTCATATGTTGATTGGGATATTTGATTTTCTATCATTGATGCTTAATATCTTGAGATCTATGATGTTTTGTGTATTTGTTTGTTCTAATTATATGATTAGATTGAGAGATCAATTATGTGCTTAGGATAATTAAGTGAATCATTTCATCAAACATCTCATGTGCATTATAAATTGTAAAGAGATTGAGAAATCCTTTAGGATTTAGAACCCATTGATAGAACATGTGATTAGTTAGATTAAGAAGTCAATTGATCATATGAAGGGACTCTCTAATTGAACTTAGTACCTAGTTGGAATAGTTTAATTGAGAACCAACTTTTGAGCTATTTGGAGATTGTTAAAATGATCTACATCCTATCCATTTCGAGAGAAAGTTTAGGTGGTAAATGTGTTGGCCCTTAGTCTTAACCCTTGATACATATGAATTTAATGTATGAATCCATGAATTACCACTTCATTACTGTTGTTAATCTCACTTCTACTCAACTTGGAAAACCACTCATCTTTTACTATCTTATTCGTTATCATTACTTGCTTTAGTACTTGTTATTTACTTGTGTTTTGAAAACCAATCATTGGTGTTTAATCTCTATAAAATTGTGATAAATATGATCTCGCTTAAGTTCTAGTATCGCCCTTCCTGTGGTTCGATAAATTCTTGAATTGGTCAACCCGACTACAAGTTATGGCTAATCAAATGGCGCCGTTGCCGGGGAGGTAACGGTTGCTAGAAACTTAAAGAAGGAACATTTTGAGTGATCTTAGTAGAGACATTTTTCTTTTATTTGTTATTTGTCTTTGCTTTTTAAAATATTGTTCTAACTTCTTTTATCTTGAAGGTGTATACAAATAAGGTTAAAAGGGACACAAGTTGAATCTATTGACTTAGAAATTGAACACACTTTTCGGAGAAGAAGGAAGGAGAACAAAACCAAAAAGAGTGATCAAATGGAGAACAATCAAGATGAACATGTTGATGTAGAGTATGAAGGAGACGGAGTGCAAAATGTGCATGATAATGCACATGCACCACACGTCAATGCTAATCCTCCTCAACAAGCTTATCAAAATTTTGGAGGGTTTAACAATCAAGCGTTGCTTCAACAAATGGTGCAACAAATCATGCTTCAACAAGGTTTTCCACAAGCTTGTGCACCGCCACAACCACCTCCGGTGAATCTAGGGCCTCAAGTAGATCAAAGGGTGATCCGGGATTTCTTCATGCCAAGGGCAATGCCACAAATGATGGGACCACCAATCAATGCCTATAATTTTGAATTTAAAATAGGCTTGATTTCTATGGTGAGAGAGCAACAATTTAGTGGAAACCCGAATGAAGATTCTAATGCTCATCTAGCTCAATTTATTGAGATTGCCAACACCGTAAAGATGAATGAGGTGAGCGAGGATTGTATCAAGATGAGGTTATTTCTATTTTCATTGAGAGATCGTGCTCGAACATGGTTATCTACCATTACTCCGGGTACGTGCAACACTTGGGAGGAACTTGCACAAATGTTCTTGAATAAATATTTTCCACCTTCTAAGACGCTTCAAATGAAGAGCTTGATTACTCAATTCAAGCAAAGTGTCCACAACATGGATTCCCGGAGAATCAACAAGTTGGATTTTTCTACCAAGGGTTGGTAAATGGTCAAAGAGTGTTTGTTGATGTTTCGGCGGGTGGATCCGTACTTGGAGTGACTCCAGAAAGGGCTATAAGGATTTTTGATGAGATTGCCACAAATGTCTACCAATGGCCATCGGAGAGAGTTAGTGGATGTTATAGATTTGAGAGCTACGATCAAGGACAATAGTTTAGTGTGAAGAGTGCTAGTGTGGAGCCAAGTATGCCAAGTATTGAGATGATAGCAGCAGAGGTAATGAGGCAAATGAGTTTGAACCAATGTGTGAATAATCAAGGAGTTAATATGGTTGAAGGTCAAATGGATCAAAGTGTGCTTCCTCAAAATAGTGTTAGTGGAGAACAATGGGCTATGACAATGCCATGTGTGGAGGATGTGCAATATATGCAATGAAGGAATTACCAAGGTAACTACCAAAATAATTACCAAGGTAATTCAACCACAACCAATGAAATTAACCACCAAGGCAAGGAGGTTTCAATAGTCAAGGAAGTGGAAGCTCATACCCACAACAACAAAGGAGGCAAGATAATTTCTCTTATTCAAACCCGAGCAATGCGGTTGATTATCCTCCAGGGTATTATCCGGGAGCTAAAGCGCCAAATAATGAAGAGAAGGCAACCACCGAAGAACTCATTGAAAAATTGATTGCATCGAACAAAGCTCAAGATGAAACAAGAAGAAAGATTGATGAAGCTAATGATAGAAGATTCAAAGCTTTGGAGCATTCGGTTGGTTAAATTGCTAGTTCGTTGAGTATGAATGAGAAAGGAAAATTTCCTTCTACCACCATTGTAAATCTGAAGGAACAATGCAAGGCAATTACCTTGAGGAGTGGAACTAATTATGATGGACCTTCTATGCCCATGGAAGATGATAAGGTGGAAGAGAAGGAGGTTGAAATAAACTTGGTTGAGGAAGAATTAGAAGATGAAAGTGAAGTTGAGGCCAAAATGAATGAGAAACCAGAATTGATTGATAATAAGGTTGTTGAGAAGAAATGGGAAAGAACCAAGGCAATGAAAAAGAAAGGGGAAGAAATTGAAGTGGAAAGGGATAGTTGAGGAATTCCAAAAACAGAAGTACATATTCCTTTTCCACATTGATTTTTGAAGAAGGGGTTGGATGAGAAGTTTGCAAAGTTTTTGAAAATTTTCAAGAAGATCCACATTAATATACCCTTTGCGGATGCCTTGAGACAAATGCCTCACTATGCTAAGTTTTTGAAAGACATAATGGCAAGAAAGAGAAGCTTGGTGGAGAATGAGACCGTCAACTTGACGGAGGAATGTAGTGCTATAATTTCAAAAGAAGTTGCCTCCATAGCTTAAGGAACTGGGGAGTTTTGTTATACCATGTGAGATGGGGAAGAAAGAAGTGCACAAAGCTCTTTGTGATCTTGGAGCAAGTATCAACTTAATGCCTATGTCTATCTTCAAGAAACTTGGTATAGGAGAAGTAAAGCCTACATCCGTGACATTACAACTTGCGGATAGGTCTTTGACTTATCCTAAGGGAGTCGTTGAGGATGTGTTAGTTAAAGTTGGAAAGTTCATATTCCCGGTGGATTTTGTAGTGCTTGACATAGACGAGGATGCAAATGTTCCATTGATTTTGGGGCGTCCATTTTTTGCCACGGGAAGAGCTTTAATTGATGTGCACAAGGGGGAGTTGACATTGAGAGTGAATGAAGAAGAGGTGATGTTTTCACTAAGGAGTGCTATGAGGCATCCGAATGAGAAGGAAGAATGTAGAAGGATTGAAATGATTGATGAAGTTGTTCAAGAAAATTTGCCATTCTTCTTATCTAAAGATCCTCTCGAAACAAGCATAAGTCATTCTCTTACTTTATCTCTTAACTCTAACTCTTCTTTTTATTGTTTAGAAGATGATGATATTAATGATTGCTTAAATGATTTAAATGCTTGTAGGAAAATGCAAGAAGATGAAGCCAAGTTGATGTACTATGGAAAAAGGGAATATCTTCCATTAGAGGTCGAGAATGAAGAGTCAAAGGTTGATAAGGGAAAGGAAGAATTGAAGCCATTACCCAATCACCTTATGTATGTGTATTTGGGGGACAACAAGACCTTTCCGGTAATTGTATCATCTTCTCTTTCATCCTTAGAACTTGAAAAATTGTTGAGGGTTCTTCGAACGCACAAAAGTGCTATAGGGTGGAGTTTGGATGATTTGAAAGGAATTAGTTCCACAATATGCATGCATCACATAAGGTTGATAGATGAAGATAAGTCATGCATACAACCTCAACGTCGTTTGAATCCCATTATGCAAGAGGTTGTTAGGAAAGAAGTTTTGAAATGGTTGGATGTTAATATTGTTTATGCTATAAGTGATAGTCCTCATGTAAGCCCTTTGCATGTTGTGGCTAAGAAAAGGGGTCTAACTATTGTTAAAACAGAATTTGATGAAGAGCTTGCTACAAGGGTAAAAACGGGTTGGAGAGTGTGTTGTGATTATAGGAAGCTTAATTAAAATTCTCATAAGGATCATTTCTCTTTGCCTTTTATTGATCAAATGCTTGATAGGTTGGCGGGATACAAGTATTATTGTTTTCTAGATGGTTACTCGGGGTACAACCAAATCATGATAGCCTCCGAGGATCAAGAGAAAATAACTTTTACTTGTCCGTATGGTATGTTTGCTTTCTATAAATTGCCTTTTGGGTTGTGCAATGCCCCCGCCACCTTTCAACGTTGCATGATGGCTATTTTTGAAGGATTGATTGAAAATGTTATGGAAGTTTTTATGGATGACTTTTTCGTGTTTGGATCTTCATTTGATAAATGCTTGGCTAATCTTTCTATGGTTTTACAGCGATGTCAAGATACGAACCTAGTCTTGAATTGAGAAAAATGTCATTTTATGGTTCAAAAGGGTATCGTACTTGGTCATCATATCTCGGAAAAAGTTTGAGAGTTGATAGGGTGAAGGTTGTAGCCATTGAACATCTTCTCCCACCTAAGAATGAAAAAGAGGTTAGATCATTCCTTGGCCACACCGGGTTCTATCGACGTTTTATAAAAGATTTTTCTAACATAGCCAAACATTTGTGTAAATTGCTTGAAAAAGATACTCTGTTTGAATTTAATGATGAATGTCTTGATGCTTTCAGGGTGCTTAAGGAGGCCTTAATTTCTTCACCAATACTTGTCTCTCCCAATTGGAGCGAGCCTTTTGAGCTCCATTGTGATGCAAGCGACAATGCTTTGGGAGTAATGCTAGGACAAATGAGAAAGAAGAAGTTTCGAGCCATCTACTATGCATCTAAGATGTTCAATGTAAACAAAAAGAATTACACTACAACGGAAAAAGAGTTTTTATCCGTGGTTTATGCTTTTGAAAAATTCTGTCCATACCTAGTTGGCACGAAAACCATTATTTATACGGATCATGCCGCCATAAGGTATTTGATGAGTAAGAAAGATGCTAAACCAAGACTAATTCATTGGGTTCTTTTATTTCAGGAGTTCGATGTAGAGATACGTGACAAGAAGGGAGTCGAAAATGTCATAGCCGACCACTTGTCACGCTTAGAAAATATTGATGAAGAAGGAACCATGGAGTTCATTAAGGATGTATTCCCAGATGAAGAGATTCTTCTTATTTATTTTCAAAGAATGTACACTTTGTGTGAGATCGGAAGGCCGTGGTATGCGGATTTCGTGAATTATTTAGCTTGTGGCCTCAAGTCGAATCATCTCACCGAATCTCAAAGGAAGAAGTTCTATCATGATGTAAATGAGTACCTATAGGATAATCCTCTTTTGTTTAAAAATTGTCCGGATGGGATCATAAGGAGGTGTATCCCGGAGGAGAAGAAGTTAAGTGTCATAGAGATGTGCCATAGTTCACCTTGTGGAAGGCATTTTAGATTTCAAAAGACGGGAGCAAAGATCCTACAATCGGGGTTATTTTGGCCAACTTTGTTCAAAGATTGTAAGAAGTATATCAAGGGATGTGATAGGTGCCAAAGGATTGGAAGTATAGGGCAACGTGATGAGATGCATATGAGGAACATTTTTGAAGTTGAAGTATTTGATGTATGGGGGATGGACTTCATGGGGCCATTTCCACCTTCCAATGGTTATCTTTACATATTGCTTGCGGTGGATTATGTGTCTAAATAGGTGGAAGACATCCCGACAAGGACAAATTATGCTCTAGTAGTAAAGGGTTTCTTAAAGAAGAACATATTTGCTAGATTTGGGGTGCCAAGGGCCATAATTAGTGATGGAGGATCACACTTCATAAGTAAGCTTATTGAGAAGCTTTTGAGTGAATATGGAGTAAAGCACAAAGCTTCCACACCTTACCATCCTCAAACAAATGGCTTGGCGGAAGTGTCAAATAGACAAGTAAAACTTGTTCTTGAGAAGACGGTCAATGGGAATCGAAAAGATTGATCTTCTAAGCTAGACAATGCTTTATGGGCTTATCGAACGGCTTACAAGACCGCTCTTGGATTTTCTCCATACAAACTTGTTTATGGAAAGGCATGCCATTTACCCGTAGAGTTGGAACATAAAGTATTATAGGCCCTTCGGAAGTTGAATTTTGATGAAAAGGAATCCGGGAAGAAAAAATATCTCCAATTGGTTGAATTAGAAGAATTTAGGGAAGAAGCTTACTCAAGCTCAAGAATTTTGAAGGAAAAGCTCAAAAGATGGCATGATAAAAGGATCAAAACGAAGGAGTTTATTTCGAGGGACAAGGTTCTATTGTTTAATTCAAGACTTAAATTATTCTCCAGAAAATTTTGTTCGAAATGGACTGGCTCGTACTTGGTGATCGAAGTGAGAGATGATGGCTCGATAAAACTTGAAGGAGCGGATGGAAATGCTTTTGTGGTTAATGGTCATAGGGTGAAACATTACCATTCTCCCTCTCAAAGAGAGTTGGTATATGTTGACACTTTCACCTCTTGAAGGCTCGTATCCTTTTAGTAGTTTAGGGTTGTAAATATTTTTTTTTCTTGTTTTGCATTTTTGGTCTTGTAGATGGATTGTGCTTGTGAGGAGAAGATTTATTGAAGATACAAGGAGTGTGTCATTGATGTGAAAGGTATATCGTACCATTTTTTGCAAACTTACTTTGAAACTCTTATTTTAATTCAAGTTTGGGGGATATGGTGTGGTATGATATGTTATATTCTATGTTGGCATGCATTCTTGTGTTTTTTAAGTCAAATTTGAAAATTTTCTCATGAGTTCGGTGTAGTTTTGGTCCATTTTGGTGGTATTGAAGTTGATAATCATTTTGTTTTTTACAATAATATTGAGCTAATGATGTTTATGAGTTGTGAGCATGAATACGGAGTAATGGAAGCATTGAAACAGGAAAAGATAAGATTTGAAGTTGAAAATTGGAGAAATTAAAAGTGCAGGTACACGACTCGTGTCGCCAACACGGCCCTATAACAGGTGGCCGTATGGCAACATCAATTCGTCCAACATGGCCACCCATTGGCCGTGTGTCATCGCACGAGTCATGTCCAGCATTGAGACTCGAGCCGTGTCACCAACACGGGCCTGTATGAAACGACCGTGTGGAGTCATCAATTCACGCAAGATGGACATCTTATGGCCGTGTTGCGTAACACGACTCGTGTCGTGTCTGAGCCAGTGTTTAAAAATCCAATTTCTGGAACACGACCACTCATTTTTTCGTGTTCTAACACCTTCCCATCGTGCGACTCACTTCCAAACTCCACCAATTATCAACCAAACATCAATAGAGTGGTAAGATTGTGTGATTAAAAGGTGAATCTCGAAGCTTAAACATCAATTTCCTTCCGTTTGATTCAAGAACACTCAAGGTATGATCTCTTGTGCCCTAGTTTTCAATTGAAGGTGTAAATTTCGGAATTCATGTATGGGTTTAGAATGATAGTATATATGAAGCATATTTAGGATTGTGAAACATGAATTTACAAGTTTAATTGTTGGATTTATTTAAATTGGGCAAGAATTAGGGTTCATGAAGAAATTGAATTTGGGGATTTTCTTTTAGGATGATTGATTTAGGGCATGTGATGTTTCAAATTGATTAATAATGCTTATATGATGATTGTATTGTTGTGAAATAGTTTAGGTGTTGAGGATTTGAGCATGAGGGAATTATAATTCTTATTGAATTGATTGTGAAATATGTGAATGCCAAGTGCTTGATGAAATGACTAAATGAAGTTTCGATTGGAATTAAAAGCTTTTGCATGAAGCATTGATGATATAAGTTGTGCCCATTGAAAAAAGTGATAATTTATGAAAGAAATGGAAGGATTAAGATATTGAACTTGATTGATCTAATAAAAATTTTAGAATAAATTGTTGCTAAAGTTGTTTGGATCAAAATGTGAAAGTCTTGGAAAAATATTATTTGTTGTGTTTGAATATGTGCTAGAATTAACACTTAGTTGAATAACTAGTGATAATTCTAATTAATATGAGATATTTTGCCTTGAGTTGAAGTAAAAATAATTCAAATTATGTTGAATATTGTAGATGGCTGAAAGAAGAGTGAGAAAACGCAATGAGGATTTCATTATTGTTGAGTCAGAAATGGAACTATCCGACCTTGATGCAAAGCTGATAATGAAGGACATACACCCTGAGAATTTCGGAGTTGAGTTCATGGAATGGGAGAAGTATGCACTGAGATGGGAATACATAACTCCCAAGATTAGGGCAACTCGATTCCAAGATCAAGCAACCATGGAGGGTCTTGGAATAGAGGGTGATCTGAGGACATTATTCCATCGGGTAGAAATGGAAGAATTCTTCAACAAGAGACCTCCCACTTACCTCCATCTTACAGCCGAGTTTATGAGCACCCTAGAGGTTCAGAAAGATAGGAACAAGTTTCCTATCTCAATCACATTCCAGCTGAATAATGAGTTGTGGGAGAAGATTCCTATGAATGAGATAAATAGGTTTTTTGGGTGCCCAATTATGAGAGGTCAGGAAAACTTTCTACTAGAAGGGGGTTTCAATCATCAAACTTGGTGGAGAAGATTGGTTGATGATGGGACTGAACCTCAGGAGTACATTCCAAGTCTTCCAAAGGGACAGCTATAAGGAACCCAGTTATGAGATACCTTGAAAAAACTATATCCAATGCCATTCTGGGGTGGTTTGAGAGTGGATCTGTTGGGAAGAAACAGTTGTACATCATGTATAGTATATTCCAGGAGTTTAAAGTGAACATTGCAGCTTACTTCATTCAGCATGTTGAGAGAGTGGCAAAGAGAGAAAACACTCGAGGGATTATGATTGGAGAAATGGTGACAATGATTGCTCAAGGGTTAGGCATCGACCTCAGAGGGATGCAACACATGATGGTTAGTGAGGGACTCACTTATACACAGCTCATAAGGATGGAGTTCCTATCGTTTATAGGGAACATGTATTACTTGAGGCAAGATAAGGGAGCTTCATTTCCTTTACCTGCTCCTGAGCTCACCACAGTGCGAGGACAAAGAAAGCAGCAGAATCTAGCAATGGTGAGTCCCAACCACTCCGCAGTTGTGAAAGCCTTCTACAGACAGAATAGAGAAGGAGTGAAAGCAGTGCTCCAGCAGATAAGAGTAGAAGAGAATCCAGAGCTAAGGAATTTGAGAGCTGAGCCAGTGGACATGGAAGTAGGCGAGGAAGAGCAACCTCATCAGGTGGAATTCAAAGAGCAAGCACCAGAGCCTCCGGTATTTGAACAAGAAGAAGAAAAATTCCAAGAGGAAGGGTTTCAGCAACATCAACAATTTATGGGACCAGGAGTGTGGAATGCAAGATTTTTTAGAAGATGAAATCAGGGAGATCAGGCAGACTCAGCAATCACACGGAAATGAGATGGGAGAGTTTCGAGAGAAGCAGCAAACACAGAGTGTGATGATTAGGGAGATCCATGAGGGGCATCGTCGGGGGGAGTACTATGAAGAGAATGATCAAGCACATTCAAACAATATGGAGGAAATGCTCACGATGATGTTTAACTTTCAGTTCTCTGCTTCACCTCGTGCTTATATTCCTTGGGCACCATGCTAACCTCGTCCTCCTCCTCGTCCTCCTCCTCGTCCAGATAATTGAGGGAGTACTTTTAGTGCTCGTCACTTCATTAGTTTATCTATTTTAGTTGGATTGAATTGTGTTGGATTTGAGACTTCTTATTTTTTTTGTTTTGGGATGTTTAGTTTCGTAATTTAGTGTTTATTTTCAATTAAGGATTGAGGTGTTTGTTGATTTGTATTGATCATGGATGGGGTGATCTTATGTTTTACTTCTTTTAGTGTTGTTTTTGTGCTTTTGCTTTTGTCGTTGCGTTGTCTTTGTTTTGATTGTGTTTGTTTGTATTTTTATTCTTATAAGGTTTTGATTTGGTGGTTTGTTTGGGAGGTTGTGAGTCATTTTGAATGTTAGTGATAATTCATTATGGTGATAAGTGATGACGAATCATGATTAAAAATCTCTACACTTTCGAATTGTGATATGTTTTATTTAATTGATTCAATTAAAAGATGAATGCGTTGTAATAAGTCCTTTTAAGTAAAGCATAAACTTGTGAGAATTTGTGCCTCGACCATGTATACATGGTATATCTTATCATGAGTAGATCGGTTGAGTTTTGATAAACTAAATACTTGCTTAAAGACTTTAGGAATGAATCCGATTAGTGGAGATTGATGATATGATCTAAGACCATCCTTGTTATGTATAACCATTGCCAAACATTTTCTTACCATTACAATCATCCCTAGTCAACTACTTTGAGCCTATAAACCTATTTATTGTGAATTTAGCATATTACAAGCTTTGATTACCCACATGAGCATAAGATATATACCTTTTGTATGAGTAATAAAGAAGATGGTAGGTAGAAAGATGTGAGGATATGACAAAAGAAGAAGAGGAAATGAAATAGAAGGATGAAAAGAACAATAAAAAGAATGTATATGTGACCTTAAAATGTGAGAAAAGAGAGCAAAGAGACAAAGAAGCTCAAGAAACTAAAAATCAAAAGAAGGGAGCATACAAAAAAATAGTTGAAAATCAAAAGAGAAGTGATGAGTAGTGCTTACATGTTGAAAAGAATAAGAAGAGAAGAAAAACAAAATAATAAAGTGGAGGAATGGAAGAAAGTAGCTACCTCTTCAATTACTTACACTCATTTAGTCACTTTTATCTAAATTCTTCCTACCCTACCAAAGAGCCTATCATTACATCCTTAATCAAAGACCTTTTTGATCATTGATAAAAACTTTGGTAGTTTGTGAATAGAGTCTACGAGCAAGTGTATGGTGATTTGAACCAATTGATTGAGGAGTGTTGATTTACCTTATTTAAAGAGTGTCGAGTGAAATTGATAAACTTATGTGAGGCTTAGACTAAAAGGGACTATATTGCACCATATTCTCTTTTGATTGAAATTGTTAATTTCTCATATCATAAATCTAATGCTGTAGGATAGCTTTGCATAATTTGTAGTTCTTGTTGCTAATGATGTGTTATTACTTGTGTTCGTTTAGTCCTTTTTCTAGGTGAAAACTTCTCCCTCGGTTTATCATTTTCGTTGTTCGGGGACGAATAATACTTTAAGTTTGGGGGTGTGATTGTCGTTATTTTCACTTATATTTTAGTGCCTTTTTGTATGTATTTTTCGTATTTTTTTATTCGTATTTTTGTGTATTTTGGTGGTGTTATGTGTTTTCATGGAAATGTATGAGAATGAGCTTAAACATATGTGCAACAAGTGAAAATGGAGTAAAAATGGAGACGGGAGATCAAACAAGAAAGAAGAAATAAGACAGCATGAACACGGCCGGCCGTGCAGGTGACTCAACTTGTGTTGCTGCACACGACTCATGTTGGCACCAGAACAGATTCTTTTTCTTAAATCTTCTAGAAGATCTCTTTCGGGGTATAAATACCAATCCATTCAATATTTTGATGAGATCAGATCCGAAATTCAGCTGCCCACACACCTCACACACCATTCCTTTGATTTTACACCATATTCTTCATCCCATTCATCTATATTTGATCCTACATCATCTCTCCATAAATTCTACCATCCAAATCAAGTAAAGAAGCAAGGAAGAGTGGGTGATCACCAAAGGAAGAAAGGAGATTCAATTGGATCCAATCCAAGGGAGTTTTCATTCCAATTTTGTGTTAATCTTCTAGTTTACCATGATTTGTAAGGTTTCTAATGTTTATGTTGTTGGCAATTGGATCGTGTGGATCAACGTGATCATTAGGATAACAGGCAAACAAAATCAGCGGAAGCAATAAATATGTTTACCGTACTTCTGGGTTGATGTAGAGGATGAACAGCAGTGAAGAACACCTCTGATCTTCTACCGTATGTCCCAAAGTCAACTCTGGTGTTGGGTAGTCAACAATCCCCAGAGTTCTCTCAATCTGCTCTCTGTTTTCTCCCGTATGTCAAATGAGGCACAGACTTAGGTTTAACAGGAACTGAGATGACTTATATACTTGGGCTACAGCAGGGACCAGGAGGAGAAATTGGGCTGGGCCTCAATTGAATTTAATTAACCACGCTTAGCCTAAAGCTTTTAATTAAATCCAATAATAATAATATAGTCCACTAAAATATTATTACTGCACTACCCGTCCAATCCCAAAATTATGTTCTGGGCTCCTTCTTATTATGAGCCCGAAGGTCTCCCCATGTTTAAGAAATACAATGTCCATTAATTAATTAAGTTACTGACAACTCAAATTAATTAATATCTCATCCGAGAGTAGTACCACTCAACCTTATTATCATGCCGGAAATTAATCTACTTGCAAGATTCACATGATAAACCTTATGAGCTCCTCAAGGGGACATCATCAACCTATGACGGACATGGATTCCTTCTACAATCAACAGCATACCATAGAGACAGCACTACTTCCCAACTCACCGAGTATATTGATTTAATACATATAAATCTCACCCATTGATGAATCAAAGAAATACATACTGCCCTACGTGTCGAGGTTATTGTATAGGAATTAAGAGCACGAACTTCCATAATAACAGAGATCAAGTTCTTCTATAAGTCAGTATAAGTCGAACGATCTCAGGCGGTCCTGCTCAATACACACAAGTGCACTAATGTGATTCTATAGCCAAGACAAGCTAATACCAAACCACACTACAACCATACCGATAGAGAGTCCCCGTCTATCTCAGTTGTGAGCATCTGTTTATACTTTATAAGGAAACCGATAATATGATCTTCTGCGTGTTGTCGCACAACATATTATCTACAGTATAAAGTAAATGGACTATTGCATCATGCATATAAAATAAATTATAAGATGCAATCATTTGATCAATGATTCTCATTTCAAATATTGTTATAACATTGTTAATACTAAAGCTAGACTTTTAGTATACAATCCAACATATGTTAAGGATCTTATTAAGATTGTATGCTAATCTCCCTTGTGAGATTAACAACATGAAAGTTGTTGGATAATTTGTGGATCTATGTAATTAAATTCATATGTTGATTGGGATATTTGATTTTCTATCATTGATGCTTAATATCTTGAGATCTATGATGTTTTGTGTGTTTGATTATTCTAATTATATGATTAGATTGAGAGATCAATTATGTGCCTAGGATAATTGAGTGAATCATTTCATCAAACATCTCATGTGCATTATAAATTGTAAAGAGATTGAAAAATCCTTTAGGATTTAGAACCCATTGATAGAACATGTGATTAGTTAGATTGAGAAGTCAATTGTGTTAGATTTGTATACTAAAAGCCTCGCTTTTATATTGAACAATGTAATAACAATTTTATTTGAAATGAGAATCATATGATCAAACGTTTTTGCATATTATAAATTGTTTATTTATATGTTTGTGCAAAAGTCCATTTACTTTATACTGTAGATAATATGTTGTGCGACAACACGCGGAAGATCATATTATCGGTTTCCTTATAAAGTATAAACAGATGCTCACAACCGAGATAGACGGGGACTATCTATCGGTATGGTTGTAGTGTGATTTGGAATTAGTTTGTCTTGACTATAGAATCACATTAGTGCACTTAGCGTGTATTGAGTAGGACCGCTTGAGATCGTTCGACTTGTACTGTCTATATAGAAGAACTTGATCTCTGTTATTATGGATGTCCATGCTCTTAATCCCTATACAATAACTTCGACACGTAGGGCAGTATGTATTTCTTTGATTCATCAATGGGTGAGATTTAAATGAATTAAATCAACAAACTCGGTGAGTTGGGAAGTAGTGTTGTCTCTATGGTGTGCTGTTGATTGTAGAAGGAAACCATGTCCGTCATAGGTTGATGATGTCCCCTTGAGGAGCTCATAAGGTTTATCATGTAAATCTTGCAAGTGGATTAATTTCCGGCATGATAATAAGGTTGAGTGGTACTACTCTCGGATGAGATATTAATTAATTTGAGTTGTCAGTAACTTAATTAATTAATGGGCATTGAATATCTTAAACATGGGGAGATTATTGGGCTCATAATAAGAAGGAGCCCAGAACATAATTTGGGATTGGATGGGTAGTGCAGTAATAATATTTTAGTGGACTATATTATTATTATTGGATTTAATTAAAAGCTTTGGGCTAAGCTTGGTTAATTAAATCTGATTGAGGCCCAGCCCAATTTCTCCTCCTGGTCCCTACTGTAGCCCTTTATAATAGTCAGCTCAGCTCCTGGATGCCCTAAGAATTGAGAACGCCGTTCTTTTGTCTAAAAAGTGGTTAGGAGCAGATTGAGTGATCCTACAGACTGTTGACCACACAACAGTAGGATTGACTAGGGTAATACAGTAGAAGAACAAGAGGTAGTTCTTCTCAAATATTCATCCTCTACTCCAATCCAGAAGACAGGTAATTGATTTATGCTTCCGCTGCGTTATTACTTGTTTTCTTTTCGAATCGTGTTCACCATAAGATCCAATTGCCAACAATTGGTATCAGAGCCTTGTTACTTGGTGGAACGTGATTTGTTTTTTTTGTGATTATTTGATTATGTTATTAATCTGGCTTTAATCACATGTTTATTGATCCTGTTTCGTGTGTTCAATATGAAGTCAGATTGACTTGTTTATTTGATGTGATGTGTGTCTTTCATTCATGTGAATGGTGTGTGGTTTTTGTTGACTGTATTCAATGTACACACATATTTCCTTCATGTCTTGTCCACATCACACACGCACACCCTGCATATTGGGTACACATCCCGACGGCGCGTAGACAGAAGACTATACTCAGCGGCGCGTAAAGACGGGAGGTGAAAACGCGTGAGACAGGCCGGACCAGATTTGTCACGGCGATTCCGAATCGACGCGGAGACGACTTCGCTGCTATGAGGGATGGCGACGGCGATGAACGAGGGCGGTTCAAGTATCGGTGGGCTGACGGCGCTTAAGCCGAGATCAGCGGCACCGAATCTTGGCCGATTCTGAGATGGCGGCGAGTCGTGATGGCGACGCGGTGGTGATGATTCCAAGACCAGTCGGCGTCTACGACTGGCGGAATCGAAGCAGACGGCGCGGCGGCGATGACTCCAAGGCGAGGTGAGTCTCGGAGTCGAGTCGCCGTCAACAACTATCAACGGTAGTGGCGATCGGCGTTAAAGACTGTCGGCGACAGCCACGGAGCGTGCTTCTGGATTGCCGTCGCGCGATTGCATGTCGGCCGTGATGGATCCGGGGAGATCGTGTCTCGGTAGGGTGATAGCTGGACGGCGATTATGCCGAGAAATGCGACCCCGAATCACGGTGGATTCGAAGCAGGCGGGCGGCGGCGGTTGAGGGAGCAACGTTCCAGGCGGATTGTCACAGACGTGCGCTGGAGACGACTCACTGGACGCGAACCAGTGCCGTTCTGACAGCGGCCGTGATTCCGATCGGCTAGCGGCTGCACGGCGGTGATCAGATCGGCGCAGATCTGGTGGCTGGTGACAGCTTGGCGGCGGAATCGAGGCGGCGGCGCTGAAAGGATGCACAGCGGCTAGTGATGCGATGGTGGACTGTTGGCGGCACCGCCGGCGGCAGCGGCGCCGGGCTGCGCCGGTCACCCCTGAAATCGAAGATGAGGCTGGCGGGTGGCGGCTGCTAACCATTAGGGCTCCTTTGTGTGTTTGGGCCGTTCAGACAGGGCCCAATATTTTTTTTTTTGCGGATTGGGCTTGCATATTATTAGTACTGTTGGGCCTGTATTTTATTTTTTGAGGTTTGGGCTTCATGGGTTGTAATTAATTTTTTAGTGCAGCTGGGCCTGTCAGTGATTATTTATTAATTGTTTGTGTGGTTGGGCCTAGTTTAATTTTGGGCTTGTTCCAAGGAAATAAATTGGCTGGTTTGATGGGCTTTAATTTATTTTTTATGGCTGCTCATTAATTGCTAATTTTATTTGGAATAGGTAGGCCCAAATTTATGATCCAACTTTATTTTGCAATTAATTGAATTATATAATTGATTTAATTGTTTAACATGACGATTAATTGTTATATATGTGTAAAGCATGTTTTATGTGATTTATTTATTTTAAATTACTTGGTTTTAAAGCATGCTTTATTGTATATTTTATTTGGAAATATTATATGCATGTTAAAAACCCTCTGTGCTAAATAACTAAGTGGGAGAGGGGATTGGTATATAAATTCCCATGGCCTCCATTATTGGTTTGTAAGTGATGTGAATAAACTTGCGCGTTGGCATTAGAGCCTTCCTCCCTATCGGATGAGTTTGTTCACGGATCACTGGTACAAACTTCTTTAAGATAATCGTAGGAAGTTATCTGAGCGCGTGTGTACTTCTCCATCTGTAAGGCACACAAGCTTGGGCCGCGGACTTGGGATTAAATAATGGTATACACTTAGGTGTAAATAATATGTATCCTCCCCATCGGAGTCACTGCTATTATTTGCATGGCTAAATAGAAACCGACTATTAATTATTTTGTCATAAAGTTAGGTTGACAAATGAAATTATTGGGTAAAACCTTCTCTTGTAAATGTTCGGGTTTGTATACGTCCACACTATCGTGGCATGCAAATTCACGGTGCTTGAGATGTTGGTGAATTTTATTTTATATTGTTTTGAGGGATTCAATATAAATTGGTAAATTCGATGTGTTTGATCTGTTTATTATTTATGATTCTCAGGTTTTTTCAAATGGCTTTGAACTCACTTTCTGTCATACTTAAAGAACACAAACTTACTGGCACTAATTATGTCGACTGGAAGCGTAACATGGATATTGTCTTAACTGCTGAAGATTACATCTTTGTACTTTCTGAGGAATGCCCTCCGGCACCTACTGATGCCTCTACCGAAGAGCAAAGAAATGCTTATAATAGGTGGGTCAAAGCTGATAAGATGGCTAAGTGCTATATTTTGGCTTCAATGTCAAATGTGCTTCAGACTCAGCATCAAGCTATGGACACCGCCTATGATATGATGCTTAATCTTAGGGAACTCTTCGGTCATCAGAGTCGTCCTGCTAGGTCGAAGGGTATGTCGGTCTTGATGAACACCAAAATGGCTGAGGGCACTTCCGTTAGGGAACATGTCCTTAGGATGATGGGCCAACTCAATGAGTTGGAAGTTCTTGGAGCAGAAATCGATGGGGAAACCCAGGTCGATATTATACTCCAAAGCTTGCCTAGGAGTTTTGAGCAGTTTCGCCTGAACTATGGTATGAACAAACATTTGTACTCGTTGGCGGAACTGATGACAGAACTCGTGGCGGCGGAAGAACTGTTTCGTAGACCACCTCAGGTTCATGTTGCTGAACATGCTTCTCATCCTAGGCCGAAAGGCGGTAGGAAGAAGAAGAAGCAAGGGAATCCAGCACCGGTGAACCAAGTGAAGGCAAAGACAGGTGCGGTCAAGAAACCTAAAGGCAAGTGCTTCAAATGTAAGCAGCCGGGACACTACAAGGTTGACTGCCCTCTTCTGAAGGGGAACAGGAATGGTAAGTCTTATATTCTAGTTGTTGAATCGTGTTTAGCGGCTGTATCTGCTGACACTTGGTGTGTAGATACGGGAGCCACTGACCATGTCTGCAATTCTTTGCAGGGGTTCCACCAAACCCGACAGCTCAGTGATGGAGAGATTACTATACTCATGGGAAATGCTACAAGAGTAGCAGTTGTTGCAGTGGGAGACGTCTATTTATCTTTTAATAAGAATAAAACTCTTGTTTTGAGGAATTGTCTTTATGTACCTCATTTTAGAAAGAATTTAATTTCAGTTTCTAAATTGTTTATGGATGGATATTCTGTTTCTTTTAATGACAAGGTTGTTTTAAGAAAAAATGGAATTTTTATCTGTGATGGTACATTGATAGATAATTTGTATACTCTTAATCCAATTACTCCCACAGTGCAACAAATTGAAATGTATGATACATCTACTAATAAGAGAAAAGAACCTTCTAAAATGAACCAAACATATCTTTGGCATCTAAGACTAGGTCATATTAACTTGAGTAGGATTCAAAGGTTGATAGCTGATGGACCTCTGAGTTCATTAGTAGTGGAAAATTATCCAACTTGCGAATCCTGCTTGGAAGGAAAAATGACAAAAAGGCCTTTCAAGGCAAAGGGGCAAAGAGCCAAGGATTTGTTGGAATTGGTTCATTCTGATTTATGTGGTCCTATGTCTGTCCAGGCAAGAGGTGGTTTTGAATATTTCGTCACTTTCATTGATGATTATTCAAGATACGGATATATTTATTTGATGCGCCGCAAGTCTGAATGCTTTGATAAATTCAAAGAATACAAGGCTGATGTGGAAAAGCAACTTGGAAAATATATCAAAACACTACGATCTGATCGTGGTGGTGAATATCTCTTGGGAGAGTTTAGGAATTATTTATCGGAAAATGGGATTGAATCCCAATTGTCTGCACCGGGCACACCCCAGCAGAATGGTGTAGCGGAAAGAAGGAATAGGACTCTTATGGAAATGGTAAGATCAATGATGAGTTATTCGGAATTACCAAATTCGTTTTGGGGACACGCCTTAGAAACAGCGGCTTACATTCTAAACTTAGTACCTTCTAAATCGGTAGCCTCCACACCCACAGAACTGTGGACCGGGCGCAAGCCTAGTCTGAAACATGTTCGGATTTGGGGTGCTCCGGCACACGTGTTAAAGGCAGATTCTGACAAGTTAGAATCACGTACTGATGTTTGTCTGTTTATAGGGTATCCTAGAGGAACGAAGGGTGGTTTATTTTATAGTCCCAAGGACCAAAAGGTGATCGTGAGCGCGAATGCCAGATTTTTGGAAGAGGATTATATAATGGATCATAAACCCATGAGTAAAATTGTTCTAGAAGAAGTTAGAGGGGAAACACCAAATTTAATACCAAATGTGCAAGAAGATGTACCACAGGACACTGCACCGCGTGTCACACATGATACACAAATACCTACGGAGCCTCGTCGTAGTGGGAGGGTTGCCAGACAACCGGAAAGATTCATGGGATTGGGAGAGTCATCCGACTTGGTCCCAGGTGAACATGAAATTGACCCATGGAATTACAACGAGGCACTGCAGGATAAAGATGCTCAATTATGGCAAAACGCAATGAAATCTGAAATAGAATCCATGTATTCTAATCAAGTTTTGGAGCTTGTAGAACCACCCAATGGTGTAAAAGCTATTGGATGCAAGTGGATCTATAAAAGAAAAAGAGGATCTGACGGTAAGGTGGAAACCTTTAAAGCAAGGCTTGTGGCTAAAGGATATACTCAGAAAGAAGGAATCGATTATGAGGAAACCTTCTCCCCTGTGGCCATGCTTAAGTCAATCCGGATTCTTTTGTCTATTGCTGCTCATATGGATTATGAGGTATGGCAAATGGATGTCAAGACAGCTTTTCTGAATGGAAGTCTTGAGGAAAACATCTATATGAAGCAACCAGAAGGATTCATTACAAAGGGCGAAGAGCATCTTGTCTGCAAGCTTAAAAAGTCCATTTATGGATTGAAACAAGCTTCTAGATCATGGAACATCCATTTTGATGAAGTAATCCAGTCATATGGATTTATTCAATGTCCGGATGAATCATGTGTGTACAAGAAGTGTGACGGAAACGTAGTGGTATTTCTTGTACTCTACGTGGATGATATTCTGCTCATTGGAAACAATGTAAAGGTATTATCGGGCGTAAGGGTATGGCTGTCCAAGCAGTTTGAAATGAAGGACTTAGGAGAAGCCGGACACATTCTTGGGATCAAATTGATAAGGGATCGCAAGAAAAGAATGTTGTGCTTATCCCAATCTTCATACATTGATACAATCCTGGCTCGTTTTAGCATGCAAGATTCCAAGAAAGGTTTTCTACCTTTCAGACATGGAATACCTCTGTCTAAGGAAATGTCTCCTAAGACACAACATGAAATAGAGGCAATGAAGCTGGTCCCTTATGCTTCGGCAGTGGGAAGCCTCATGTATGCTATGCTATGTACGAGACCGGATATCTGTTATGCCGTGGGCATGGTCAGTAGGTATCAAAGTAATCCAGGACAAGGGCATTGGACTGCGGTAAAGCACATCTTAAAGTACCTGAAAAGAACTAAGAATTATGTGCTGGTTTACCGGGCAGATACTTTGCTACCTTTGGGTTATACTGATTCGGATTTCCAGTCAGATAGGGATGCTAGTAAATCCACCTCGGGTTATGTGTATACTCTTGGAGGAGGAGCCATAATATGGAGGAGTGTAAAGCAGAAATGCGTTGCGGACTCCACCATGGAAGCTGAATATGTAGCAGCCTCTGAGGCAGCTAAAGAAGCAGTATGGCTCAGGAACTTCTTAATGGACTTGGATGTGATTCCTGGTTTGCCCAAAGCGATCACAATTTATTGTGATAATAGTGGTGCAGTAGCAAACTCGAAGGAACCACGAGCCCATAAGGCGAGTAAACACATTGAGCGCAAGTACCACCTGATACGAGACATCGTTAAAAGAGGGGAAGTCGTTGTCGCTAAGATTGCATCTGAGGATAACCTTGCTGATCCTTTTACTAAGAGCCTTCCAGCGAAAGCGTTCGATGGGCATGTAGAAGGAATGGGGATTAGATGCGTGTCAGCAGATATGGCAGCGTAGTCTTTTAGTATAAGTGGGAGATTGTTAGATTTGTATACTAAAAGCCTCGCTTTTATATTGAACAATGTAATAACAATTTTATTTGAAATGAGAATCATATGATCAAACGTTTTTGCATATTATAAATTGTTTATTTATATGTTTGTGCAAAAGTCCATTTACTTTATACTGTAGATAATATGTTGTGCGACAACACGCGGAAGATCATATTATCGGTTTCCTTATAAAGTATAAACAGATGCTCACAACCGAGATAGACGGGGACTATCTATCGGTATGGTTGTAGTGTGATTTGGAATTAGTTTGTCTTGACTATAGAATCACATTAGTGCACTTAGCGTGTATTGAGTAGGACCGCTTGAGATCGTTCGACTTGTACTGTCTATATAGAAGAACTTGATCTCTGTTATTATGGATGTCCATGCTCTTAATCCCTATACAATAACTTCGACACGTAGGGCAGTATGTATTTCTTTGATTCATCAATGGGTGAGATTTAAATGAATTAAATCAACAAACTCGGTGAGTTGGGAAGTAGTGTTGTCTCTATGGTGTGCTGTTGATTGTAGAAGGAAACCATGTCCGTCATAGGTTGATGATGTCCCCTTGAGGAGCTCATAAGGTTTATCATGTAAATCTTGCAAGTGGATTAATTTCCGGCATGATAATAAGGTTGAGTGGTACTACTCTCGGATGAGATATTAATTAATTTGAGTTGTCAGTAACTTAATTAATTAATGGGCATTGAATATCTTAAACATGGGGAGATTATTGGGCTCATAATAAGAAGGAGCCCAGAACATAATTTGGGATTGGATGGGTAGTGTAGTAATAATATTTTAGTGGACTATATTATTATTATTGGATTTAATTAAAAGCTTTGGGCTAAGCTTGGTTAATTAAATCTGATTGAGGCCCAGCCCAATTTCTCCTCCTGGTCCCTACTGTAGCCCTTTATAATAGTCAGCTCAGCTCCTGGATGCCCTAAGAATTGAGAACGCCGTTCTTTTGTCTAAAAAGTGGTTAGGAGCAGATTGAGTGATCCTACAGACTGTTGACCACACAACAGTAGGATTGACTAGGGTAATACAGTAGAAGAACAAGAGGTAGTTCTTCTCAAATATTCATCCTCTACTCCAATCCAGAAGACAGGTAATTGATTTATGCTTCCGCTGCGTTATTACTTGTTTTCTTTTCGAATCGTGTTCACCATAAGATCCAATTGCCAACAAATTGATCATATGAAGGGACTCTCAAATTGAACTTAGTACCTAGTTGGAATAGTTTAATTGAGAACCAATCATTGAGCTATTTGGAGATTGTTAAAATGATCTACATCCTATCCATTTCGAGAGGAAGTTTAGGTGGTATATGTGTTGGCCCTTAGTCTTAACCCTTAATACATATGAATGTAATGCATGAATCCGTGAATTACCACTTCATTAGTGTTGTTAATCTCACTTCTACTCAACTTGAAAAACCACTCATCTTTTACTATCTTATTCGTTACAATTACTTGCTTTAGTACTTGTTATTTACTTGTATTTCGAAAACCAATCATTGATGTTTAGTCTCTATAAAATTGTGATAAATGTGATCTCGCTTAAGTTCTAGCATCTCCCTCCCTGTGGTTTGATAAATTCTTGAATTGGTCAACCCGACTACAAGTTATGGCTAATCAGGCGTATGAAAATCAAGAGAATATTTGTCTTCGAAAGGCTTTGGAGTGTCTTCGAAAGGCTCAGACCCTGTGAGAGAAACAAATATGGGAGGCAAAATAATATCAATTCTCCTACCTTCAAGAAGCTTCGAAGTCAAATTCCTTCTTGCATGAAGCGATGAAATATCTTGACTGTCTCATGTGGAAGAGTGTTGAAAGCTAAGATGCAAACAATCATCTTTATTAAAGATGATAGTGATGATGATAGAGAAAGTGTAGCTTCTACCAACCATATCACTGCTCTTGAAGATTCTTACATGGAGGAGGTAGATACTGAGGATGCCTCTCCACAATTTGAAGAAGGAGTGAAAGACACTGTTGATGAGTTAAAGAAAATCAACTTAGGTAATGAAGATGATCCACGTCCTACCTACATAAGTTCTCTGCTAAATGTTGAGGAAGAAGAGAAGTATATTAGCATTTTGCGAGAATTTAGAGACGTCTTTGCATGGTCACATAAAGAAATGCCAGGTTTAGATCCAAAAATCGCAGTGCATCACTTGTCCATTAAAAAGAAACTCGACCAGTAAAACAAATACAACGTCGATTTCAACCAGAGTTGATTCCTTTGATAAGCTTCTTGAAACAGGCAAGATCCGAGAAGTCAAATATCCTACATGGATTTCTAACATTGTGCCGGTAAGAAAGAAGAATGGGCAACTCAGAATATGTGTTGATTTTCGAGATTTGAATATGGCATATCCAAAAGATGACTTTTCATTGTCCATTCCTGAGCTTATGATTGATGCAACGACGGGGCATGAGGTCCTTTCATTTATGGATGGGTCATCTGGCTACAATCAAATTGGTCTGGCTCCTGAGGATCAAGAGAAAATAGCATTTCGTACTCCGAAAGGAATATATTACTACAATGTTATGCCATTTGGCTTGAAGAATGCTAGTGCCACTTATCAGCGAGCCATGCAAAAGATATTTGATGACATGCTTCATAAGATCGTCGAGTGCTATATTGGTGATATTGTGGTGAAATCAAAAGAAAAGAAAGATCATCTCCATGATCTAAGGCGAGTATTCGAGCGATTAAGAGAGCATCAACTCAAGATGAATCCACTCAAGTGTGCATTTGAAGTTTCATCCGGGAAATTTCTCGGGTTTATTATTTGCCGTCGAGGAATCGAGATTGAGAAAGCAAATATTGACGCAATCATTAAGATGCATGTGCCTCGGAACATACATGAACTCAAAAGTCTGCAGGGAAAGTTGGCATACTTGAGAAGGTTCATATCAAACTTGGCCGGACGATGCCAACCATTTAGTCATCTCATGAAGAAAGACAGTATATTCGAATGGGATGAAGCTTGCAATAATGCTTTCAATAGCATTAAAGAATACTTGATGCATGCGCCAGTGTTGGGTGCTCCAACACACGGATGTCTGTTAATTCTCTACCTAACTGCTCAAGAGCGTTCTGTGGGAGCTTTACTTGCATAAGAAAATAATGATGGTAAAGAAAGAGCTCTATACTACCTAAGTAGAACCATGACTCCAAACGAGTTGAAGTATTCACCCATTAAGAAGATATGCTTATCTCTTATCTTCGTGATTCAAAAGTTGAAGCATTCCTTTCAAGCTCATACAGTCCGTTTGGTTTCGAAGGCGAACCCACTAAAGTTTGTCATGTCTAAGCCAGTACTCTCTGATTGGCTTGCAAGATGGTATCTCCAACTTCAACAGTTCCAGATTGTGTACGTCCCCCAAAAGGCCGTAAAATGACAAGTGTTGGCAGATTTTCTAGCTACTCACCCAATGCTGCGGAATGGGAGCTATCTGGTGAACTCCCCGATGAAGATGCTTTCGCTATTGAGATAGCTTCTCCTTGGAAGATGTATTTTGATGGAGCATCTCATAGAGAGGGAGCCGGTGCCGGAGTTATGTTTATAACATCCAGTGGTGAAGTACTTCCCTTCTCATTTACCTTAACGGAAAATTGCTCTAACAATGTGGCTGAGTATCAAGCACTCATTTTTGGCTTAGAGATGGCCGTCGATATAAAGCAACTATACCTTAGGGTGTATGGTGATTCTCTATTGGTGATAAATCAACTCCTTGGAGTTTACGAAGTGAAAAAGCCTGAGTTACTCCCATACCACAAGTATGCTCAGAAGCTTATGGGTTATTTTGGTGATGTTGACATTAAGCATCTGTCTAGAAGAGAGAATAAGCAAGCTGATGCTCTCGCTAAGCTAGCATCAACTATAGCTATGCCAGAGGCACAAATTCAAATACCGGTGTGTAGAAGTTGGGTTGTACTACCAATCTTCGAAGATGATAATTATGAAGAAGTCGAAAATTATGTGGTGGAAGTCTTTGAAATCGAAGAAGAAGATTGGCGCTAATCACTCGTGGATTATCTTAAATATGATAAGTTGCCTAGCGATCCATGCCAAAGGGTTGATATTCGGCGTTGTGCACCCCATTTCATTTATTTCAAATGTACACTTTATAGAAGATCATTTGATGGAATCTTCTTGAGATGCCTGGGTAAGGAAGAAGCTGTTCAACCAATGGAGGAGGCTCATTCCAGAATTTGCGGTGCTCATCAGTCTGGGCCGAAGCTGTATTTTAGAATCAAAAGAATGGGTTACTATTGGACCACAATGGTGAAAGACTGCATGGAATATGCACAAAGATGTAAGCGTACCAATTTCATGGAAATTTGATTCATCAACCTCCGGAGCCTTTGTATCCGACAGTCGCTTCATGGCCTTTTGATGCTTGGGGTTTAGACATGGTGGGTCCGCTTAAAAAATCATTTGGTGGTCATCTTTACATTCTTGCTGCAACCGATTACTTCTTAAAATGGGCCGTAGATGTGCCTCTGAGAGAAGTGAAGAAAGAAAATATTACGGATTTCATTCGAATCAACAATATTTATAGATATGGGGTTCCTCGCTACATCATTACTGATAATGTAAAGCAGTTCAGTAACAGTTGGATTGACTTCAAGCAAAGAAAGTCGTCAATGTACAATGCAGCTGCCAATGGTCTTGTCGAAGCCTTCAATAAAACCTTGTGTAGTTTGTTGAAGAAAGTGGTCTCCAAGTCAAAAATGTTAGATTGTATACTAAAAGCCTAGCTTTTGTATTGAACAATGTTTTAACAATTTTATTTGAAATGAGAATCATTTGATCAAACGTTTTTGCATATTATAAATTGTTTATTTATATGTTTGTGCAAAAGTCCATTTACTTTATACTGTAGATAATATGTTGTGCGACAACACGCGGAAGATCATGTTATCAGTTTTTTTATAAAGTATAAACAGATGCTCACAACCGAGATAGACGGAGACTATCTATAGGAATGGTTGTAGTGTGATTTGGTATTAGTTTGTCTTGACTATAGAATCACATTAGTGCGTTTAGTGTGTATTGAGTAGGACCACTTGAGATCGTTCGACTTGTACTATCTATATAGGAGAACTTGATCTCAGTTATTATGGATATTCGTGCTCTTAATCCCTATACAATAACCTCGACACGTAAGGCAGTATATATTTCTTTCACTCATCAATGGGTGAGATTTACATGAATTAAATCAACAAACTCGATGAGTTGGGAAATAGTATTGTCTCTATGGTGTGCTGTTGATTGTAGAAGAAATCCATGTCCGACATAGATTGATGATGTCCCCTTGAAGAGCTCATAAGGTTTATCATATAAATCTTGCAAGTGGATTAATTCCGGCATGATAATAAGGTTGAGTGGTACTACTCTCGGATGAGATATTAATTAATTTGAGTTGTCAGTAAATTAATTAATTAATGGGCATTGTATATCTTAAACATGGGGAGATTTTTGGGCTCATAATAAGAAGGAGCCCATAACGTAATTATGGGATTGGTAAGGTAGTGTAGTAATAATATTTTAGTGGACTATATTATTATTATTGGACTTAAGTATAAACTTTGGGCTAAGCTTGGATACTTAAGCCCAATGGAGGCCCAACCCAATTTCTCCCCCTGGTCCCTGCTATAGCCCATGTATATAAGTCATCTCAGCTTCTGGAAACCTACATTCTGCGCCGTTTCAACGTGAGAAAGCAGGGAGTGAAACAGATTGAGAAATCCTATAGATTGTTGCCCACACAACATCAGGATTGGACTTGGGACATACAACAGAAGATCAAGAGGTAGTTCTCTGCAGCAGATCTTCAACAACACACCCGGTGAAAGGTATCATAAATATTTATTTATGCTTCCGCTAATTGTTTATGTGATCCGCTAACGTTTTCACGCTAACCAAATGATTGAACGCCAACAAAAAAGAGATTGGCATGAAAGAATAAATGAAGCTTTATAGGTGTATCCCACTACTTATAGAACACTGACTCAAGCCACTCTGTATTCCTTGGTTTATGGTGTTGAGGCTGTTGTGCCTCTTGAAAAATAAATCCCTTCTTTAAGGATGGCCATACAAGAAGGCCTCACGGAAGAAGAAAATGCAAAGTTACGTCTTCAAGAGTTGGAAGCGTTAGATGAAAAGAGGTTGGAAGCACAACAAAGGCTTGAGTGTTACCAATCTCGCCTTTCTAGAACTTTCAATAAGAAAGTGAAGATGCGTTCTTTTCAAGTTGGTGACTTGGTGCTTGCTGTGAGAATGCCTATAGTAGTCACTCATTGTGTTGGAAATAAATTTTTACCCAAATGGGATGGCCCTCATGTTGTGAAGGAAGCCTACATAAATGGCGCCTACAAGTTGATCTCAGAAGATGGTGTGAACATTGGCCCCATAAATGGAAAGTTCTTGAAATACTACTACGCGTAAAACAAATACATGCAAAACGCTCCATGACGCACGAGCCTAAACTGTATGTTACTCCTGGTCCGCATGAGTATAAACTGTGTACGACGAACTCCTGGTCCACATGAGTATAAACTGTGTACGACGAACTCTTGGTCCGCATGAGTAAAAACTGTGTACGATAAACTCCTGGTCCGCATGAGTATAAACTGTGCACGACACCCACCAAAGGTAGTTATATGTGGTTAAACTATTAATTCACCCCACTCAGGTATTTTAAGTGGTTAAAGCATTAAATACCCTACTTTGTCTAAAGTGATTAAAGAATAGTCACTCCTGGCCCGCATGAGTATAAACTGTGTATGGCACCCCCATATTCAAATCAAATCATGTCCCTTTGAGCTACGTTATAACTTGATCCTCCACGAGGAGGTACGTAGGCAGCTTAACACTGTTGGGCAATTGGATCTTGTGGCTCAAACGTGATCGTTAGTAAACAGGCAAACAATAAGCGGAAGCGAAAATCAATGTTTACCGTACTTCTGGGTCGATGTAGAGGATGAACAGCAGTGAACCACCTCTCAATCTTCTGCTGTATGTCCCAAGTCGAATCCTGCTGTTGTGTGGGCAACAATCTGCAGGATTCTCCCAATCTGCTTCTTTCCCTAACTGTCAAAATAGGCGCAGTTACTTAGGTTTCCAGAAGCTGAGATGACTATATATATTGGGCTACAGCAGGGACAAGGAGGAGAAATTGGGCTGGGCCTCAATTGAATTTAATTAACCAAGCTTAGCCCAAAGCTTTTAATTAAATCCAATAATAATAATATAGTCCACTAAAATATTATTATTGCACTACCCGTCCAATCCCAAATTATGTTCTGGGCTCCTTCTTATTATAAGTCCGATAGTCTCCCCATGTTTAAGATATTCAATGTCCATTAATTAATTAAGTTACTGACAACTCAAATTAATTAATATCTCATCCGAGAGTAGTACCACTCAACCTTTTTATCATGCCGGAAATTAATCCACTTGCAAGATTTACATGATAAACCTTATGAGCTCCTCAAGGGGATATCATCAACCTATGACGGACATGGATTCCTTCTACAATCAACAGCACACCATAGATACAGCACTACTTCCCAACTCACCGAGTTTGTTGATTTAATACTTATAAATCTCACCCATTGATGAATCAAAGAAATACATACTGCCCTACGTGTCGAGGTTATTGTATAGGGATTAAGAGCACGAACTTCCATAATAACAGAGATCAAGTTCTTCTATAAGTCAGTATAAATCGAACAATCTCAGGCGGTCCTACTCAATACACACAAGTGCACTAATGTGATTCTATAGCCAAGACAAGCTAATACCAAACCACACTACAACCATACCGATAGAGAGTCCCCGTCTATCTCAGTTGTGAGCATCTGTTTATACTTTATAAGGAAACCGATAATATGATCTTCCGCGTGTTGTCGCACAACATATTATCTACAGTATAAAGTAAATGGACTATTGCATCATGCATATAAAATAAATTATAAGATGCAATCATTTGATCAATGATTCTCATTTCGAATATTGTTATAACATTGTTCATACTAAAGCTAGACTTTTAGTATACAATCCAACAATCTCCCACTTATACTAAAAGACTATGCTGTCATGTCTTCTGCCATACATCTGATTCCTACTTCCACTACACGACCATTAAAAGCTCTCGCCTTAAGGTCCTTGTAAATGGTTTACTAGATCATCATTCGATGCAATCTAGGCGACAACAACCTTCGCCTCATCATACGATTTCTCGTAACAGGTGGTACTCGCGCTCTATGTGTTTAATTGCCTTATGGACTTGTGATTTCTTCAAGTTTGCAACTGCACCCATATCATCAATGTAAATTGTGATTACCTTGGGCAAACTTAGAAACACTTCGAAGTCCATCATGAAGTCTCTAGAGTCATATAGATACTTTGGCTGCCTCATAGGCTCCAATTCATCATCTTTCCATGATAGAGTCCGGAGTCTGAAATATATTTCTATATAACACTCCTCTACATTATGACTCTACTTCCTAAAATTAAACACATAACCTTTGAGGAGAATTTACTGCCGTCCAATCTGACTAAAAATCTGAATCTACGTAATCCACAAGAAGCAGTGAATCTGTTTAGTAAATCCACATATAATTTTCAGTCCTTCTCAGGCACTTTATATATGTCTTACTACAGTTCATCATTCTTGTTCCGGGTTACGTTGATACCTTCTGTTCATGCGTTCAGCAAAACAGATATCCAACTTCGTTCATAGCATTCTTTAGATTAAGCTTCCTTATTCGCCGAAGCATAAGGAACCGCTTTCATCTACTTTATCTTCATCTTGTGTCTCAAAGACACATTTACTTAGATAAATTTACATGCTAAACGAGTATGGACTGTATCATTTTATGAAACTTGAGATAAGCATAACATCTTTTCTTGTGATCCGTATTACCGTGACCAAAAAGATGTATTTTGCCTTTCTTAAGTCCTTCATCTTTACCGCTTTATTAACCGTACCCTTACGCCTGATAATACTCTTTCATTGTCTCCAATGAGCAAGATACTATCTACGTATAGTACAAGAAACACCACCACGTTTTCGTCACTCTTTACAACACATAAGACTCATCCGCTCATTGATTTAAATCCATGCCACTGGATTACCTAATCAAAATAGATGCTTCACAATTTTAAAACTTGCTTTAGTCCATCGCTGGACATTTTTAAGCTTACTATCAAAATGCTATTAGTACTTTGCAATGAATTACTCTGGTTGCTTCATATAGATGTTTTCCTCAAGACTTCCAATCAGGAAAGCTGTCTTGACATCTATTTGCTGTCCCTCATAATTTAATATGTGCAGCAATAAATAAAAGAATCCGGATCAATTTAAGCATAGCTACCAGCGAATATGTTCCCTCATAATCGAACCATTTCTTTCTGAGTACATCTTTTCGCAACAAGCTTTGCTTCCAAGATTTTCACCTTTCCGTATGATCCTCTTTTATTTCCTTTGACCACTTTCAATGGCTTTTACACCATTTAGTGGTCCTTTAAGCTCCCAAACTTTATTTAGAATCCGCAGATTCTATTTCAACATTCAATGCAACTTACTAAGATTCTGCATTTTCATCTTGTAGTGCTACGTCGTATCCGTGGGATAATACCATGTTCACTAGGGATCAAGTCTCACGACTTTCCCAAAACATATATCTTATGGGTTGTCACACAACCCTCCCACTACGACAAGGCACTACATGTAATTGTGTATCAGACGTGACACGCGTTGCAGTTTACCTTGTGGTATATCCTCTTGTACACTTGGTACTTATACTTAGTGTTTTCCTGTCACTTCCTTTAGAACAACTTATACATGGGCTTGTGATTTATTACATAGTCCTTTTCCAAAAAACTGGTTATTGTGTTAACAATTACCCTTCGATCTTTTTGGACTAAATAAATCACTATCCATTTTTCTAGAATATCCCATATACAGACAAACGTTTCACGAATTACTGTATCTAGGGCATATCCATAAAATGAATTTAATTATTCCAAATAATTCATCATCTATCTAATCATAACCATAAGAGCCTAATACCTTCTACCCACCACACCATTCAGCTGGGGCATACCCGGTGTAGTCAACTTGAGATTTAATCTCAACTTCTGATCAATAGCTCCTAACTATCCCAAGAGGTATTCGCCATCATGATTGAATCATAATGACTTAATATATTTTCCATGACGCTTCACTGTACCAGCCTTACAATTCTTGAATTAATCAAAGAATTTAGACATGCAGTGCATCATATAAATATATTGGTTTCCAGAATAATCTTCGAATATTCATAACCACCTCTCGCCTGGGTAATATTAGGTTCGCTTGAATCAGAATGAACTAATTTCAACATATATATCTTTGGCTCTACACCCACAGCCTTGAAAAGACAGTTAATCATTTTTACTTCCAAGTAAGACTCGCAAGTCCGATAGTTTCCACTTCAGATAAACCTTACGGTCTATCGGCTATCAACTTTTGAATCCTACTCAAGTAAAATGAACCAATCTTAGATGCCAAATGTATGTTTAGTTCATTTCCGAAGGTTCCTTTCTCTTACTTATATTAGAAGATGCATTATTTAATTACTATTTATTGCATCTGTGGGATGTACATGATTCAAGAGTTTACATATTATCCACCAACGTACTTTAACGGATTATAGCCTCATTCCTCATTACTATGACCATGTCATTTAAATGAAATGAAGTATCCATCCGTTAATGCATAGAAACCGAAATCAAATTCTTTCTATGAAATATACGTAAAGATAATTTCTCATAAACAATCGTTTATTCTTATCATTAGATAAATAAACATCTCCCACTGCAATAGCCACTACATTTGTAGTTTTACCCATGTCAATAACAATCTTATTCTTACTTAGTGATAAACATTTAGTGATTCCTGTATCTACACAGTTCGTGCCAGTAGATGCCATCACTAATCATGTTTAAACTATTAGTAAATAAGATATTAAACTAGTTCACATCATGATGAAAATGGCTTTCTTTTGCCACATGTTTTGTCAGAAGTTTCCCACCATATACAACCTCTCGTATTTCAGGTAGAACTTGCTCAAAACATCCCGGCAAATTATGAAGAATAAATTGATCTAGGTTTCCCTTTCAATTTCTATTCCAAGCTTTTCCAATTAATTCATCAATTCAACCATGATCTTCTGCCTTTTAATTTACTCAAGTATCCGAAGAGTTACATGAGACCATCATATTTCTATGAACCTCTCATCTCTTCACTAGAATTTTAATAGGCATCATGATACGTCCTTTGTGAGATACACATGTATTTTCTTAAGCAGTAATTATCAAAACCAAGATTCTTTCTAATCATTAATTTGGACAAGTAAATGTAATGTCTTTTAGTTAACAATTAGTGAAATAAAACCATTCAAAATTCAGAGAATCACAAATAAATTTACCGATCAAATCTTCGAATTTTATTCTTTTATATCGATTCCCTCAAAACAATATAAAATAAAATTCACCGACATCTCAAACACCGTGAGTCTGCAAGCCACGATAGTGTGGACGTTTACAAACCCGAACATTTACAAGAGAAGGTTTTACCCATTAATTTCATTTGTCAACCTCACTTTATGATAAAATAATTAATAGTCGGTTCCTCTTAAGCCATGCAAATAAAAGCAGTGACTCCGATGGGGAGGATACTTATTATTTACATCTAAGTGTACACCATTATTTGACCCCAAGTCCGCGGCCCAAGCTTGTGTGCCTTACAGATAGAGAAGTACACACGCGCTCGGATAACTTCCTACAGTCATCAATTACAAGTTTGTACCAGTGAACCGCATATAAACTCATCCGATAGGGAGGAAGGTCTAAGCCAACGCGCAAGTTCATATGCATCACATTAGAAACGTAATTATTTAATGAAGTCTGTTCCAGCAATCCATGAATAAACTCATCCGATGGGGAGGAAGGCTCTAATGCCGACGCGCAAGTCTATTCACATTGCTAACAAACCAATAATGGAGGCCGCGGGAATTTATTACCAATTCCCTCTCCCACTTAGTTATTTAACACCGAGGGTTTTAACATGCATATAATATTTCATAAATAAAATATACATCTTAGACATGCTTCTATTAACAGCAATTTAAATAAATAAATCACATAGAACATGCCTGTCACATATACAACAATAATTGACAATTAAATCAATTAATCAGTTATATAACATTAATTAATTGCATAATTAGTGGATCAATCAATTTGGGCCCAAGAGCAACAAATAAGCACAAAATGAGCAGCAGATTAAATAATTAATCAAGCCCATTAATAAATAACTTATCATGCTTGGCCCATTACCCACAATTAATTAAATTCAGCAATCCATATTGTCTAGCAACCCATTACCATTTTAATTAAAATTGGGCCCAACAGCCCAAAACCAAATTAAAATTAATGAGCAGCCCAAAATATATTACTGAATTGGGCCATATAATTAAACCTGCCAGCCCAAAACCAATTTTAATTAAAATTGAGCCCAGTAGCCCAAAACCAAATTAAAAAAAATTGAGCAGCCTATAAGTTCAAGCCAAAGCAGCAGTTAAGTCCAGCAATAAAAATTGCCCAGCCCATCAAACAAAAATAGGCCCAATTGGCCCATTTGTATTTAATTAAATATGGGCCCAAAGGAGAGCCCATAACCAAATTAAAAAAATAGGAAAGGCCCAGCAAGATCATTATGCTGCCCTAATCCTTCCAGCCGCAACCGATCGCGCCTCCTTCCTGCCACCACACCAGTTGTCGCCGGGCGCTGCAGCAGCGGAGGGCGCGCCATCAATCAACCGGAATAGAGCCGTCTTCCAGCGCGTTGCGACTGATCCGACGCTGCTGCCTCGCTTACCACCAACCATCTCCAGCCTGAGGGAAGTCGCAAACGACTCGGCAAGTTGCAGCGCAGACTGCCGGAACTCGTCGCCTGTTGGCAGCGCCGATCATAACACCCGCCAGCCGTGGACCGATGCTCCAACTTCCCAGTGCAAAACCGGCGATATCAGGTGATGCTGCCGCCGCCGCCCAAAACCCGCAGACCCTTGCTCCCATCAGCCACCGTCTACAGCCAATCGGAGCCTCTGACCGCACCGAAAATGTCGAGTTGACTGGCTGGGAACCACCATCGCCTGAATCGTCCGTCCCCGCAGAAGATCACAGCGGACCCGCCGTGGACTTGCCAGAGCTTGCATCAGATTAGCCAACCCACAGTCGCATATCCCGGATTGACCTCATCCTTCAGCCGCGTCCACGCCGCCGATCCGCCACAAAGCCTTCCGTCAGCCGGTGTCAGATTGCCGTGAATCTGCCTTGCCCGTTCATCGCCTCAATCACCAGTCCACAGCACCCATCACCGACTCGATGTTATGCCATCAGATCCGTCGTGCAGTCGCGTCTTCTCCGTGAACAGAGAGGGTGAAAGGAAACATAATGTATGGTGGTATCGTACTCGTGTGTGTTTTGGAATTGCCATGTAATTGAACATCAATATCCAGTGTGAACATCCAGCGATAACGATCACAAAAAGGGCATAATAATCAAAAGGGATTTCATGATAATCCATAATTAAACAAACCCTAAAAACATGATATCTGATTAACGATAATAAATCACGATAAGCACAAAAAAAATTTGATTAAAACCAGATTATACCATATAATCAAATAATCACAAAAACCCAAACCTTACGTCTCACGTTTCACCACGAAACTAAGCGCTCTGATACCAATTGTTGGGCAATTGGATCTTGTGGCTCAAACGTGATCGTTAGTAAACAGGCAAACAATAAGCGGAAGCGAAAATCAATGTTTACCATACTTCTGGGTCGATGTAGAGGATGAACAGCAGTGAACCACCTCTCAATCTTCTGCTGTATGTCCCAAGTCGAATCCTGCTGTTGTGTGGGCAACAATCTGCAGGATTCTCCCAATCTGCTTCTTTCCCTAACTGTCAAAATAGGCGCAGTTACTTAGGTTTCCAGAAGCTGAGATGACTATATATATTGGGCTACAGCAGGGACCAGGAGGAGAAATTGGGCTGGGCCTCAATTGAATTTAATTAACCAAGCTTAGCCCAAAGCTTTTAATTAAATCCAATAATAATAATATAGTCCACTAAAATATTATTATTGCACTACCCGTCCAATCCCAAATTATGTTCTGGGCTCCTTCTTATTATAAGTCCGATAGTCTCCCCATGTTTAAGATATTCAATGTCCATTAATTAATTAAGTTACTGACAACTCAAATTAATTAATATTTCATCCGAGAGTAGTACCACTCAACCTTTTTATCATGCCGGAAATTAATCCACTTGCAAGATTTACATGATAAACCTTATGAGCTCCTCAAGGGGACATCATCAACCTATGACGGACATGGATTCCTTCTACAATCAACAGCACACCATAGATACAGCACTACTTCCCAACTCACCGAGTTTGTTGATTTAATACTTATAAATCTCACCCATTGATGAATCAAAGAAATACATACTGCCCTACGTGTCGAGGTTATTGTATAGGGATTAAGAGCACGAACTTCCATAATAACAGAGATCAAGTTCTTCTATAAGTCAGTATAAGTCGAACGATCTCAGGCGGTCCTACTCAATACACACAAGTGCACTAATGTGATTCTATAGCCAAGACAAGCTAATACCAAACCACACTACAACCATACCGATAGAGAGTCCCCGTCTATCTCAGTTGTGAGCATCTGTTTATACTTTATAAGGAAACCGATAATATGATCTTCCGCGTGTTGTCGCACAACATATTATCTACAGTATAAAGTAAATGGACTATTGCATCATGCATATAAAATAAATTATAAGATGCAATCATTTGATCAATGATTCTCATTTCGAATATTGTTATAACATTGTTCATACTAAAGCTAGACTTTTAGTATACAATCCAACAAGCACTTCACTAAGTTCAGTCATAATTCATGTTCTTCACATTAAGTTTGTAAGACAAGCGATAAGTTGAAGTATGAATGAATTAAGAAGTTAAGGGTTGACCAAGAGAAGACGGTCGTTGACTACATATTTGAATTAAAAAAATTTTCAAATTATTGAAGTGGCAAACGAAGATCAAATTCTTGGAGTATTGAAATAACCTCAAAGTTCTAGCAATGGTGAAGTAATGAAGATGATTGGCAAAGTACGAGAAGGGTTCATGTTAATTTAAATTTATAGATTTAGTTAATTAAAAGACCCAAAAATACATTTGTGGGATCAATTAATTATTAAGTCCAAAATTATAAATTAAACCCATGATCGGAAGAAGTTTAAAATATTAAAGGGAACAATTAAATTAGTTCATGTTCAAGTTTGACAATCTGAGCCCATGAATTAAATTTAAATTATGCTATTGAATGTTGAACCCAAATACACTTTATGCTAAACTTTGATGGCCAAATTTGTGATTGAGCCCAAGGTTGGCCCGAATTTGTGGTTAGGCCAAGCCCAAATAAAAGTTGTGGGTTTATAAGGTTGTAAAGTGGACCAAGTCAAAGACTTCATCACGTGACCGAGTTAACACCTATTTTAACTTATTCAACTTTCTCTCTCCTCAAATGTGATTGGCGTGAATATCTATGGCCAACAGAAAGTCTTCTCTTGTTCCAAATTATGCCATTCAAACTGTTGCCAGAAAATGAAGTCGAGAAGGGGGTTTAGTTTCACGATTGCTCCTCTCACTCCTTGACAAATTCACGGGCAGATTCGTGGTATTACGCATTACCATCGAAGCCTATCGTGTTGGTCGTATTCCAATGCCCATCAGCCATCGATCCCCAATCATCGCGCCATCGCGCGCGCTGTTGTCGTCGGAATCAGGCTACAGCCGTCGCCCCTTGATCAATTTTTAACACAAGATCCACCGCTGCGCTGCCAATTGCCAGAACAAACACCAACCATTGCCTTTCACTGTCGGCGCTGCCCAAGATTACGGCTAAAATCACGTATGCCAACCCGGTCATATCCACCTCCTGAAATCCCATCACCGAGCCGAACTACTATGGGCTAGCAGCGCCCGACAGACGCCGATCTCCCAATCAAGAATAGAACGCTGTCACTGCCGAAAGACACCACACTAGCCGGATCTGCTTCCGACTAGCACCTACCGCCCCTCTCCGCAAACATGAGCACAAACAGCAAGTAGGCTCGAACCCTTACAGAACTAGCAATCTCCACAACCGAGCGCCATGCTGTCGCTATAAACCACGCGCCAAACGTACCTGACAGCCATCGATCTCTCGAGCGAGAATCATGCGTTGCTGCTGTTAGAAACATGCACTATCACAATCGGCTCTTTAGCCCAATACCACATCGCGGCGGGCTGATCCGCCGCCGAGCCACCATGGGTGATCTCCGATTAAGCAGTTCCATATCAAAGCCACTAAAGACACGAGCTCATCGTTCAACCACTGTTTCCAGTGCCACACACAACTGTTGCCAAGGGACAACGGATGGACAGTCTCTAATTCCGTAAAAGGGCAACCGAGGGACAAATTTCAATTCCATTAAAAGGGACAATCGAGAGGCAATCGATGAACATCCCTTAATTTCGTAAGGGACAATCGAGGGACAAATTTCAATTCCATTAAAAGGGGCAACTGTTAAGGGACGAAGGTTGATATTAAGATCGCAAATATGCAGGAGAAATCATACAATAGCAAGAGAAGAAAAAAAAGAAAAATTTCAAAAAATGCCCCATTCAATACTCTTTTCTTAAAATTGCCACCCAATATAAAATATTTGAAAAAATGCCACTCTTAAAATTTTTGAGACACAAATACCCTTGATCTTAAATTAGAATACCACTCTCTTTCCACCCATTTTACTAGTTAGTCGCACAATGTAAACGGTCGCGTGTATTATATGCTAAGAAGTTGCATGAAATGTCGCACTTTAGTCGCATAAAAGGTCGCATTTGGGGTCGTATGTGTGCAACCATTTGTGCGACCAACTATGGCTTCTGCACATAGTCGCATTATTAGTCGCACAAACAGTCGCATGCAGGGTCGCGTGTGTGGTTTCGTAAGTAGTAGCATAAAATGTTGCAACATAGTTGCATAATAGATCGCATAATTGGTCGCACAAAAGGTATCATGCTGGGTTGCATAGTAGGTCGCACAAATAGTCGCAAGCAGGGTCGCGTGTATGGTCTTGTAAGAAGTTACATATTTTTTTCTTTTTTTTTGGGTAAAGGTAAATAATATATAAATAATCGTAACAGTTACAATGAAACAGCGATACAAACACCATCTAGAAAGAATGGTGCACAAAGAAGGCCAAATGAGGTTTAAACAGGACCTCAAAACTACCATTGAAGGACAAATGGTAGAAGGGAAAGGCGAAATTCCCTAAAAATCCATACCTCGTTGGCCTCATTAAAACCTACTTATGAAAAACCCCCCCAACGGGGAAAAACCATAAGTAGGAAAAAGAGCACCAACATCATAGAAAGAGGCATGAATGAAACTCGAATCATACAAGATGGCGAGAGTAAGAAACAATACAATCAAAATTCTCCAACCATACCAGGATGGCGAGAGAACAACCAAAAATAACAAATAGACAGGGCATACCCCGGTCTAACAGTAATACAAACAAAATACACTGGGTAAACCAGGTAAATAAGATAAGCTAATACAATCCCAATGCTAGAATTTGATAAAATCCATAGGATAGATCCGATAGAGAATCTTGTAAATCATCGTCTGAATCTTCCCAACAATTGTGTCAACATCAAACGCCACAGCTTCAAAGATCAAGGCATTCCTAGCCCTCCAGATTTGGTATATAGTGGAGATAAGAGCAAGCTGACAAGCGCGCACCATCACGACCCCAACAGCAGGTTCTTTCTTCAACCATTTGATGGCACTTAAGATAGTAGACATGGATCTACCCATACCAAGCCAAGCTCGAATCTTGGACCAAATAGCAACAGTAGACCTGTAATGAAAAAAGAGGTGTTGTGAGGATTCATTAACACAACCACATAAAGGACATACCTTGTCAATATCCAAAAATGATAAGTTATCTCTGGTTTGGAGCCTCCCGAGAATAGCCAACCATGTGATGAAGGAGAGTTTAGGAGGAATATAATATTTCCAAATCATATTCTTCCAAACTTTCATTTCGCTTTTCAACCTAAAAATATCATAGACAGCAGAAGTATCAAGGCCCTTCGGAGTACTCCACTCCGAAAACTTATCAATGACACTACTCATATTACCAAGCTTCACAAATAGATCATCCCTAATATCAATAACCCACTTAAGGAGGGGGGAATCTCTCAAGTTAGGTTTCCAATCCCAAATCATAGAATCTTTAATGTAATAATGATGGACCCAACGAATCCATAGGGAATCAGTTTTAAGGTGAAGGTTCCATAAAATACGAGATAAAAGGGCATTATTTCATGCTTTGATATCCCGAATGCTTAAACCCCCTTCCTCATAGGGCTTACAAATATCAGCCCAACTAACAGAAGTTGCTTATAATAGAAGTGCATAGTCACATAATAGGTCGCAGGTAAAGCACTTGTTTAGTCTTGTAACATGCGACCATTTGTGCGACTACTTGTGCGACTAAATATGTAACTATGTATTTTTTTCCCATAGTTGCACAATTGGTCGCATGCAGGATCGCATGTGTGATCTCTTAAGCATTTACATAATTGGTTGCATATGAAGTTGTTCATAATAGAAGCCCATACTCGCATGGTTGAAACAAGTAGTAAAGGAACTCTCGCACAAACATTACAATCCTAAATCTGAAAGCACGTGTAATAATATACGAAAAATAATGATGAAACTTCTAATACATATATAGGCAATGGTTCAAACAAATACCTAAGTTTACAATGTTTTGAGTTCACAACTCAACAAAGTGCTAAAACAATAAATTTGCAAAATGTATTGTTAAAAGATACATGTGCAACACCTAAGACGACTTGAGAAATATCCAATGACGACCTCCTTGGATTGGTAAATTTTTACCTTTCTTTTGTTTTGCCACAGCCATTCTTCATTTGATGTATGAGCCGTTTGCAAATTTTTCCACTCCTTTTTAAAATTATTCTGTGTTAACATAATATAAATAATAAGTATAATGAGAAAAAATTAAATTTTAGTTTTAAATCCTACTTTCCAGAAAATGAGTTCAACAACGGCTCAATTTTGTTAGAAAGCACTCGACCATAGTTGGGACTTCAATACAATCAAGCACAATATCTCAATAGCAAAATTATCACATGCTAATTTTCTTATATGAAACTTCTCTCAATAGCACAATGTCTACAAACACAACAATATCTGAGTTGATCCATTGACAGCAAAGCACATTGATGGTGTAATTTTAGAGCACATAAAATTCTCCATTTATAAAATTCTTATAACATCAATTAATGTCAATCTTTATTCTTTTTTTTTTTGCTTCTAACCAATAATTACTAATGGGATAAACAACTAATGTACATTAACAAATGAAGAAAGAGATAGTAACTCTTTGCAATTTGGATCTTTAATCAATTTCTATGAGATACGCTTAAATTTGAGGAGTTTAGCTAGGTTTTTGTTGTTAAATGCACCACAAATTTACATATCCTTTACCTTAGGTCACTTGGTTCAAATAATAAGAAAATATTCTAATGTTGTTAATATACAATGTAAATTTCTCTATTTCAAAACAAAATTTATTCAAATGTTGGCACATTCAACCATTTCAAATCCACATTAAGTCTGTCCAATATTCATAAACTAAATAGAAGAGGTGCAGAACACACTTAGACTCCAAAATTTCACGTTTTAAATTGTTGAATTTCTACCCCCAAATCGAACAAATAACACAAGATGAGTTAAATAGAAAAAGGCTACCTACGTAATCAACAAACAACTACTAGATAATACAAGAGGTAAACAGAAAAATACATACACAAACCTGGACAAACATGGTAAGCACGTCAGATGGCGACAAATACAACTTGATTGAGCGGCGGAGCGTCAACTTACTGTACTAGGGTTTTTTCTTCCTCCGCCACAGTCCATTCTTTTGTGTGCTTTTAAAATCCATTGCTTATTCTAGGTTGAGAATGAGAAGGGTTGAAGAATGTGTATGACCTTCAAAGCTTGGTCTCTTGAATCGTTTGCGAAATTAGAAAAGAGAGAAAATGGGTTATAGAAAAGGAGGGCAATTTTGTCTCAAAAATTTTAAGAGTGGCATTTTTAAAAATAATTTATGATGGATGGCACTTTTAAAAAAAGAGTATTAAATGGGGCATTTTTGGGAATTTCCCAAAAAAAAAGCAAATTAAACAAGAATAAATTGAGGGCTTACACTTGTGAATTGAGTTGTGAATTGAGTTCTTTAGATGGTGTGTTTTGTTAGTGTGCTTTGTCTTGGCAACCTCTTGAAGCAACGCTGAAAAAAAAAGGAAAAAAAAGAAGAAAAAAAGTTTAGAAACACTTCATGCTACACTTTGGAAAGAAGGAAAAAGATTCTTTGCTACAAATAACTTTGATAATTTTGAGTAAGATCCATGAAGTTTTGGTAAACAAGAAACACATTGGTGCCATATTTAAGTTCTCTTAAAAAAATAAAAAATAAAAGTTGATTGGGCCATCAAAAAATTTGAATAATTGGGTCAAAAGAAAGAAAATTATTTGCTCTCTTGGGTCAAATAAATTCTATAATTATTCCTCAAGCCCAAATGCTTTGTAAATTCAAAGCTTCAAAAAAAAATTTGCAAGAAAGGGGAACTTTTGCGATTCCTTCACATCAAGACACACTGTCCGTGAACAAATCGCAAGGGGGCATTTGTAAGCAATTAAAATTCACGGTCCAATCAAATGGCGACACGTGAATTTTATTAATTAAATATTAATTTTAATTTATTATATTTTATTTTTTGAATTTAATAAATTAATTCTTAAAATAGATTAATAAATAATTGATAATTAATTTAAAACCCAATAAATTAAAAGGGGGTTTAAATTAAGTAAAGCTTGCCTCCCAAGTCAAATAAAGCCTGAAATATTCCAGAATCAGGTCAAATAAAGCAATGACCAAGCAAGCTGTGTTATATATGAAAAGGCCAAAGCCCACAGAATTAGGTCAAATCTGTCATTGACCAATCAGATTGCGAGTTATTTATGGGGTATCCTCATCCTTCACCTATATAATGAGTCCTCTTCCATTCATTCCACACATTCAAAGACTTGAAGACACAAGCGCTCTGAAGAGATTGAAACACGAGCAACGCTCCTCAAGATCTTCAAACATCTTTAAGTCAAGAACGACAAACGATTCGGGATTAAGGTGCGGAGCCCCCCAAATCAAGCGTTCTTCATATACTAAGTTCTTCGGTGTTCTTCGCGCCAAGAACAGCATACGACCTGGGATTAAGGTGCTAAGCCCCCCTGATCGAGTGTTTTTCACATAAGGCACGTTTAATCCAAACAAAGGCTCGACGCCTCTGGATAAACATTTTAAAGTCCCAAATTCGAGTTCGGACAAGTTTCAACTGAAGATCCGACTCAACACACACAGTCAACACGATCAACGCGGTCAAGTCAAAGTCAAAGTCAAAGTCCAAATTGGTTCGAGAGAAGAATCAGAGGATAGATAGAGATTGTTTCCTAAAAATTATCAAGTTTAATCATTTTGGATTATTATTGTAATTTTCTTGTATTTATTTTATTATAAATACAAAATTTGTTGTTACAGTAATATATTTTTGATAATAGGTATTAATTATGGGTAGGTATTGCGTGAGATCGTTTTAAGTGATACCATTTTCACTTTTTAAAATAGTTATCACTTTTGGTATAAAATGCCATAACTTTCGCTATAAAATGTTATCACTTTTTATTTAGGGGTCGTTTGGTTCGCGGGAAGGAATCGAAATGAGAATTATTATAGTAATAGTGGTGGGTAATGGAAATGGGTTTGTCATTTTTTCTTGGAGTATATTATTTGGTTGATAATAAGGAATGTGTATCATAAATATTGATGTTGTTTGGTATGATTAAAATTTTCAGGAATTAATTCATATTTTTTACTATTAATTTTTTATTTTATTATACATTTGTTATTGATAACAAAAAATTATAATAATAATAATAATTTTTTAATTTTAATAAAATTTTATTTCATTAAAAATATATTAATAAATGGGGTTTGGGCTTGTATGGATTGGAATGAAACCCATGCCACACAAAATAGTGGGGAATGAGGAATTCCTCATTTTTTTTGGGAATGAAGTTTACTGTTCTACTATCAAAATATTAAACCAAACGTACAACTCCATTCCCATTCCCTTTCCTTACTTCCATAGCACTCAAACAGATAGCCCCTGGTACGTTTACTTTGTGAGTTAAGGAGGGTTATCCCTTAGTAAACTTTCTTGGAAGGTTGTTTACTTTACAGTTTAATGATGAAGGATAACATCCGGGCCCTTGTCGGCCCGAGTCCAAATGCTGAGCTAGAGGGTGAAGAAAGGGTTAAGTCAACCATCCATTTTTGGGCGGATAATTCCTAACCTGAGGGTTAAAAGGATCAAATTACATAATTGACCCTATTTGTATGTGAGAAAATTTGTTCTCTCTTTTGATTCTCAGATTTGCAGATGGTATCGGTGGTGCCATGACGGGCGGCGGATGAGAGAAAGATATGACAAAGAGAGAAACAGGTGGTGCCGTGGCGGCTGGCATCATGCGGCGAGCAACGGACGAGAGAGAGAAAGGGGTGGTGCTGGGCCGGCGGGCGGCAGATGAGAGATAGAAAGAGATGATAGAGAGAGAAAATGGCGGTGCTGATCCGGCTGTCAGCTTACTGTCAAAATCTCGTACTACCACCACTTCAAGCATATTCCGACGCAGTTGATCAGTACCACCAGCTACCGACCAATTCCATCACTGCCATCCACTTCCAGGCCCACCGCTGTCCGCCACCCTCTACTTCCACTCCCACCGCCGTCCGCCACTTCCGCGAGTCTCTTTTCTTTTTCCTAATTTACCTTCAAATGGATCACATTTCATAAATGTTTCGTATTATGATTTTGAGTAATTTTGGGAACATTATATTGTGAATTTGTGATGGTGGGTAATTTTGGAAGCTTTACCGATAGAATCAGAGAGAAGGTGGTGATAGAATAGAGATGATATTAACTAGAGAGAGAGGGCGGTGCTTTAATTAAGGGTAATTTTGTAAAATTCAATAATTTATAACCCACAAAGTAAACATGCATGAGGATAATTTTAGAAAAGGTTAACCTTAGATGAATGTTTAGATTAACCCTTCCTACCTTAATCGTTACCTTGAAAGTAAATGCACCTTATACTATAAATTGTTCATGAAATCAACAATCACTTTCTGACCGTCTCATATAAGAACTTATGTAAGACGGTCTCACACAAATCTTTTCCATTAATTATAATTACTTTTCAGAGTATGAATAGCTGATTGTATTTATTTATTATTAAAAATATTTATATTATTTTTTTAATATATTTGGAATGACAGAGGAGAAAATTATTGGGCGTGGGATCACCTGTTCCCCCACCTGTTCCATCTCGTGTTTCACGGGATGGGGTGGGGGAACAGGAAATTTATAGTGAAATTATTGATAGTGGAGGTGCTATCTATATATTTGTATGAATTTTACATTATAGAGCAACATTTTTGGATGTGAGATGGGTGGGCCATGGAAAGGCCTTCCATTTCTTGGGCTCTGACCCATGAGGAAAGTGAATGTACAAAATTAGCCCCGACCATCCCCAACAAGCAAACACAAGCGATTCCAAGAAACGTTCCAAATGCTAATGGACATTGTTTTCTTCTCAGAGGAGATAGAAAATAGTTTGTGGGAACCCAAAAAACTGGGATCGCTGTTGCTTTGAGATCGAACCCTTTTCAATCGATGTTACTCACATTCTCGTCGCTGCTTCGCTACTCTTCCATTGATTCTGCATACGGGTAAGTCTTGTTTCTTGATTCACATGTTCTCAAACTCACAACTGAAACAACATACTCTAAATTACTCAACTACAAGGGCTACGCTTAAATTTCCAACGCCAATTAACTTCTATTTCTTTTGAATAAATTATGTCGCTACTGCAGCAAACCACCGCGCCCCACCCTTAGCCGCATCAATCCGCCACCCTTTTTCTGGAAAGGTAATTTGGGCCTTACCCCTAATTTTTTAGAGGACACAAACAATTCTACAATCTCTATTTTTTATTTTCTGATTAATTTGCATGTACTTCTAATGCCGGCCAATTCCATTTCTTGTCCTTTCATCTTCATTCTTCAACTTATTTTTTATTTTCGGGTAAGCAATTTTGAATACTAGTATTTCTTCTACTTAGAATAATTAATTCTCGCAAACAGCATGTCTTCGGTTATCAAGTGTTCAATTCCCGGACTATCCTGTGTTATCTTCCAGCGTCTTTCTGGGTGACACATGGATTGAATCTGCTCTTCCCTTTGGTGCAATACTTTTTTCCTCTCTATCCCTTCTTATGCATAGTTCTTTTTCAATTGCTTTCTTGTGGTGCTGGTATCATTTTGTTAATGAGAGTTATGTACACAGCCGAGTGATATGAGAAAAGGAGGAGCTGGTTGATAAGTTCAATAAATTACAGTAATAATATTATGGTGGTATTTTTTTCATTTAAAATTCTGATGTTATATCCCCAGTCAAATATATTTAGGAATTAAGAAAGGAAAAAAAAGAAGAAGAAAGAACCTAAAGGAATTTAACCAGTTTTGATATCCTAGACTTGTTCTAGTTACAAAACTTTTATATCTGGTTTTTTAAAAAATCAAATCTATATATGCCTATATCAACCTGCACAACATATATATATTCTATCTCCATAATACTCTTTTCTTATTTCTTTCTCATATATAATCTCTTTCTCTCTTGTTAATTAGTACTCTTTTTACACATCTCTTTGTTACTCTGTACATTTCACAATTGCATTTTTCACATTGATGTTGACAATGAGTTAAATTGTACGATAACAAAACCTAAAACAAACACATTATTATTTTTCATTTGGATTAAAAAATCCATCGAGTTTTGAAAACTTGTTTTCAATTTCCACATAATCGAAAAAGAACATCCCCTATGATTCTTGAACTGTTGTGGTTGCTGAACATACCTTGGAAACTTATGATCCTATATCTCAAACCCAAGGTAGTCTCACAATCCATACCCGCAAACGTAAGGCCTGATTTCAAAAAGGACTCCTAAAGCTAGGAACACAGCACATGGACCCCACCATTGTTTCTCAGACACACAAATTTATTTTATTTTATAATTTTCACTTTTTTCTAGATGTTCTACAAAACAGATTATTCCAATTGGTCGAAAATTTACTTTGATCTCATGCATGGCAGTTTTCAGTAGAGTAATCACTTTTTTTTTTTTGGGTTTGCAGAAATTAGCATATGAAACTATTGTCTGAAGCACTCGACAGTTCCAAAATTCACTATGTTTGAACCACATGTAAGTTTATTTCTGGTTCAATTTTTAATAATTTTTGCGTGTAAATTTTTGGAGCTTTAAAAAGGTGTTGGTTCTTATTATATTGGGTATTTATTTCTGTTTTAATAATTATAATTTGTTGGCTGCTAATTTGAAATGCATGGAGATGAATTTGTGGTGAAGATTTTGTTGCTGTAAAATGTGTTTTGTAGATTCTTAGTCGCTGCATTTTTTGTTATGTTACTCTTTGATAGGAAACAATTAAAGTTTTACTTAAGGGAATTTATTTTTTCTGCATATTTTGTTGTGGTAGAAGTTTTTTGGTAAATTTATGTCTTTAATGTTCAATGTAATTGGATTTGATCATGACGTCAAATCACAGCAAGAATTAAGGGAGAGTAATTTAGTTAAGTGGTGGAATTGAAATCCATAACTCCTAAATAATTGAAGTGCAATTGGTTCAACTAAGAAAAGTGTATTAAGATGAGGATTTCTTGACAATATGAATTATTGTTGTATCAGATCAGTTTTCGAAGATAGTCATGTTCTTAGAATGATTCGTCGATATATTCTGAAGATACATATATTTTTTGAAATTCTTTCTTCTCTTTGCTGATAATGGGTGATCTCCACTGGCTTTTTCTAGTTATTATTATTTCAGAAAGCTTTTGTAGTTGTTACTTTGTGTATGATTGAAGTTATTCTTTTTAACCATTCTATTCTTCTTGTCTTTCATATAGGTCCTGCATTTGCTTCGTAAATACTTGGGTGAGTATGTCCATGGGCTCTCTGCGGAGGCCTTAAGAATCAGTGTCTGGAAAGGTATGCTGTAAAAAATTTTTGTGTGACTTGTATCATTTTTTAGTTCCTTGGTACCTGATGTTTGTTCTATTCTATTTCACATCATTTGAGATTCAGTAATTAAATTCTGAGAGTTTGTTGTGACAACAAATGCATAAGAAAGTTTGGAGTGTTTTGTTCAGTGGAAAGAATAAAACCTTGAAGCATTTTTTGTTTGACTTGTTTTGGGCACACTGTTTATCTTTCTAATGTTCATTTTCTGCGATTGCTAAGATAAATTTCAAAACTATACTGCAATCTCTTTCCACATAAAAACAGAAAAAAATTGAACAGTTTATGATTAAATAAAGGTTGGCCCACTTTTTATTGACTCTAAACAATCATTAGATATTCTCCTATTTCTTTCAAGCGACAATAGAACTGTAGGTGGGTACTGGGGGATAGGGTGCAGGGTTGTCTGATGGATTTCAATCCGTAGAGATTTAAAGCTGTCTTTCTGTCTGATGTCATAAATTATTGAGTTATTTTTATGATTTTGGTTGATTGCAAAGTGATGGATGATTTGCCCCTTTATTTTAAGTGTCATCTTTTAAATTAAGCTTTTTGTTTCTGATTGTGCATTGTGCTTTACAGATGAGCGTGAGATTGCTTTAGTGTTTCTTTGTTTCTTTTTCTTATCTTTCCTTAGTTGATTAGAAGTTGATAAGTTTGATTGCTTTTCTGGAGATTTAGCTTGAGGATTTCCTTGTGGAAATAATGATTTGGTCTAATGAAATTTTATCTTTTTTTAAAGTCAGTTTTAGGTCTTTTATCTTGTCTATTTTCCCCTTTTCAAATATTATGTTTGTGCCATTTTTTTTCTTAAATCATATAGGGATGATTGAGCAATGAGGCTCATTAAAAAGAGAAGCATAGGAAAATGCTTGGAGAGTGTATGAAGTAATTGTATTATCTTTTAATAGGTTTGCATGGCATGTTTATAACAAATTGTTCTGAGACAAATAATATTTAATTAAAATGGGGAACAAGTTCTTTATTTCCGGGGCAATATCTGACTATCCGGGTCTTATTCAGTAAGAGCATGAACTAATGGATTTGGGAGAACTTTGGAGAGGAAATCAGGAGAAAAAAATAGTTACTGACTATATTATAGTTGAAATTACTGCAATTATAATGGGGACATTTGTCGAACGAAAAGCTCATTGATGAATTTAAACTGAAGAGCTTTAACTTGAGCGTCTGCCATGAACTACAAGCAGCTCGGACAATTTAAGTTAAATAAGATTTTAGAGGTTGTGAACAACTTCATTCTGATTTTTGGTTGTTTACATGATGTGATCTGAAGCCTTTGTTACTACTCTTTAAATGAATAATATATATATATATATATATATATTTATTTATATATTTCTCTTTTTAATGCATTGAATAATTAGAATTTGTCCTAATTCTCTTTGGGCATTTTTTTTTGGGTGGTTGTGCTTTGGCACCATGGCACCTCAATACAATCCTGAGATTTGGATTTTGTGCTGATGATTTGCATGTTCCTAGGTGATGTGGTTCTCAAAGATCTCAAATTGAAAGCAGAGGCATTGAATGCATTGAAGCTTCCGGTAACTGTCAAAGCTGGTTTCCTTGGTACTATAACCTTGAAGGTGATGAACGTGCCATTCGGTTGTTCTCTTCCTGTCTGTGATTCATAAATAGCCTAAGGATATAGTCTCCCCAAAACACATGTATTTCCAGTTGTTTGATTTCACTATCTTTGTCTTACTCAGGAACTTCTTTCTTCCTTTCTGATCAAAATATTATATTAGTACATCTTTTATCTTTTCCTATGAGTGACTCTTCTTTCTTTCATTCTTTGATCTCAGAGAAGTCTACTATGATAAATACAGGAAAATGCTTATGTTGGTTTGCTTTATCCTTGTTTCTTAAACAAAAACATGCACCTTGATATTCTTTGTACTTGCTTGTTGCATGTAAAATTTGAGAACCCTAGTCAATTTACTCCTTGTAGCATTTCTAATTTAACACACTTATTGCTCAAATATTTTTGTATCCCCCACCAATGTTTGATCTCTTGATTAATACTCCACTTTTGTAGCATTTTTTGAGACATGACTAACAACCTTTATGCTAGAAATGTTCATATATTCAAGTTTCTAACTTCTTGTGACCTTTCTATAGACACGTGCATATTATTGTTGTAACACATATTGCAAGATTTATTTTGCATATCTATTTTTTTTATTCATATTTTCTTTCTCAGTTTTCATTAAAAAAGGTTTTACCCTGGTAGTATATATAATATATGAATGGTAACTTCTCATTAAAAATATCTGTAGAGGTTCAGGATTCTGGCCCTAGGTTATGGTTATTGTGTCTACTTTTCTACTCTTAGAGTCCTTTCCGGATGTGCTGTAGCAAGTAACAAATAATAAAGTTTGAGCATTGCCTACCACTTTTTTATCTATTTCAGGGAAAAATGTATGAAGAAGGATTAGTAATTTATGATGCTAAGAACGCACTTCCTTACCTCTTTTTTTGTATACCAAAGTATTAAACATATTAAATTATTATTTTTTGATCATAAGGTGCCATGGAAAAGTCTTGGTAAGGAGCCGGTCGTTGTTCTAATTGATCAAGTGTTCATTCTTGCGAATCCTGCATCTGATGGAAGGTCTTTTAAGGTTTGAATTATTTTGTTTCTTATCTTATGGACCTATTGTACAATGCATGATCTATAACCTACAGTATTAATACATATATATATATATACATACATATATATATATATATACATACATATATATATATATATATATATATATATATATATATATATATATATATATATATATATATATATATATATTTTGTCTTTTTAATCCTTCTTTTATTTTCCTCCTATTAAGCCTAATTTAATTTGTTACCTTCTCTTTAAGGAAGAAGATCGGGAAAAGCTTTTTGAGGCTAAACTGCAACAAATTGATGTAAGCAGTTTTTAATTAATTTTCTATATAATTTTGAATATTTTCTATTGAATCAAAGAAGAGATAGGTTGCAACTGTTTTATTAATATGGATAGGCTCTAGAATTCAATTTGGTGCTTATTGCATATGTTGCATTCGTGGAAAGATATGCGTCTTTGATTTTACACATTTTGCTTGCTGGAATCTATAGGCTTGTGGTTATCTTATTTTCTCATACTTAGTTGATTAAATATCCCAAACATCATTATTTGTTATTTGTGCACATGTAATTAAAAAAAAGCACTTATTTTATTTGTGGGAGTTTGCATGACTTTGATTTGGTAGGTACGCTTTTGTGCTACCTTCTGGTTACTAAGAAAGTCCCTGGTCAGATAAAAATATTGTGAGCAGATCAGCTTGGTCTTTTTTTTCTTTTGCCTATAGAGGGAATAGTACTTATAATTGTCTCTTCACATACAGTAATCAAGAAATATAGATCCAGAAATTCCAGATGATGACCAAGTCAATTGTAACATTTCTGCTTGATGCTATGGTGACAAATATTGCCTCAAGCATTTTTTGTTGCTGCATTTTAAATATTGTTCGTTCATTAAGAATGTGGACTATGATATTCCTATTGTTTGAATTTGTTTGGTTTGTATAAGAGGCCCATCCTAGGAGTTTAAAAGAAATTCAACCTTCTGTTATATGTGTTCTTTTCCAACCTTTTTTACTGTTTATATTACTGTATTTACTCATCTTTGTCTCAGAGTGATGTAAAACTATCTTTTACTCGGTGTGTCACTCAATGCCACATTTTATTCTAATGTAGGAAGCAGAATCAGCAACCCTTGAAGCATTATCAAGATCGAAGCTGGGAAATGTATGATATGCACCCTGAATTTTTGTGGATGAGTTCAGAGTTTTTGTACTTTCCTTAAGTTCATGCTTAATCTGGTTTGTATGAGATCAATCCTTGATTATTTATGTGTTCAAGGATTCACGTTAGAGTTATGAAAGTATCTTTTGCACCCTGTTCTTTTTTTCTCTTCATGGATATTGGAAATTATGTTTCTTAATTTAGTTTGAAAGTAGGTAATAACTATAAAACTCCCTATATATTTATCTCATGGAATGACTTTTCATGCATTTTGCTCGAGTCTATCCTAAGTGATTGTTGTGTAAATAAAATTCTTGATATGTATTAAAGGGGATTGTGAAGATTCATTAATGATTCAGAGACGTTTTTTTAGGATAGTTCATAGTCTTCTACACGAGATTATAGATGCTTGTACCTAAATGAGATAGTGCTCTTCATAAAGTGAGCACCCCTTAGTGCCTCTCTACATTTTGTAGTTTACCTCATTCTCAGTTAATGTTGTGAAGAATCAAATTTAATATTTGATTTTAATTTGACAAATTTTCTTACATACACTTTCATGTTCATTAGTAATATTGAATTCGGAAGTGATATTTGGACCATCCAAAGTCTCATAAATGAAAATTTAATAAATCATTGCATAAGTGTTTTGTGTATATACTTATAAAATATTAGAAAAGGTTATTTATCAAATAAATTACATGTATATTAGTTATTAATACATGTACACTTTGAGAGTACTATGTACATTACTTTTTCTTTTCTATTGAGAGTTCTTTCGTTGGAAGACTTTAGATTGCACTTGGAGTTGGTCTATTTAACCTGATTTTTGTATGTGTTGATTTGTTAAAATGAATTTGGGTTTTGCATGTAGAGAAAGAATTGAAAAGAATAAATAATACCAATTTAGGGTTCTTAAATAATATCAATTATTGATGGATTTATCTTTCACATGATTTGGACTCATGAGTTCTGATTGATAGTCGAAAATTATGATATTTGCAGCCAAAGTATTTGTATTTAAGACATAATTTTTTGTTACTGAATCCAATATAGCGTAGGACTTGAATGCATGGTTTCTTTTCTTGTTGGTGTCTTTCTAGTCAGCTCTCTGTTAAGCATTTCAATTACAAAATTTCAGCTACTTTTAAGCATTTATATTTGTATGGTGGTTTCCATTTTCTCATATATTTTTTCTTACCCTCGTGCATTTATATTTGTATGGTGGTTTCCATTTTCTCATATATTTTTCTTACCCTTATGTGATTATTTGCAGCAACCAGCTGGAAATTCTTGGCTGGGTTCTCTAATCGCTACGATTATTGGAAATCTTAAGATTTCTATCAGTAATGTTCATATAAGATATGAAGATTCTGTAAGGTTGTTTTATTTATTTATTTATCTATTTCTAATTATTAAATTGATGGATATTCAGATTGTAATTTCAATTATATTCTACGATGATACTCAAAATTTAATTGAGAAATTTATTGTTTCATGACTTAATTAAGTACTAATTACCTTTCACTTTGTCATTACATGATTTTTGTTTGGCTTCAACATGTTTTATTTCAGCAATCCCGGACACCCATTCTCTTGTGGCATTACCCTTGCAAAACTGGCTGCTGTTACAATGGATGAGCATGGAAATGAAACCTTTGACACAAGTGGTGCTTTAGATAAATTGCGCAAGGTATCTTTCACGCCTTTATTTTATTTTATTTCTAAAAAGTGGTTTCTTTGGACCCTCGTCTTGCTTATAGTTTAAAATATGTTTTCATGTGGAGTGGCTTTTCTGATAAAGGTGGATGATAATTTGAAATTTCTGAATTCAATGAATGCATTGTTGGATCATATTATATCTCTTACTGACATATTTGATATGAACTACAATATTGGAGCGTGAATCAGGTTTACTTTGTCAGTGTATACATGTATAAGGTTTCACCTTGAGTATCACTGGTGCAGAAATGTCGGGACTTTATGTTTTTTTTTTCCTTGGTCCTGTTATAGTCATTGCAACTTGAAAGGCTTGCCATGTATCATGATTCCAATTGTGATCACTGGAAGTTGGACAAGAGGTGGGAGGATCTTAGCCCTCAGGAATGGATTGAGGTACTGTCCTGTTTCGAGCTATTACTATCTTTAAATCTGTCCCCTAATTCGTTTAATATGATAATACTTGTTTTTCTCAGAGTTTTTCATTTTATCCTTTTATATATCTTTGTGTTTTTCAGATTTTTGAAGATGGCATTAATGAATCTTCAAGAAGATGTTCGTCATTGTCGACATGCGCCCCAGAACGAAACTATTTAGTTTCACCGATCAATGGAGTTCTTAAGTACCATCGTCTAGGAAACCAGGAGAGGGATGATTCAAATGTTCCTTTTGAAAAGGCATCTCTTGTAATTTCTGATGTTTCTTTGACTGTTTCAGAGGTATGAATCTTGATTTATTATGGTCTTACTCTTTGGGTATCGAGTCATGGTTGATTTAAAAGTCTTCATATCTCTGATTTAGTTTAGAAGTTGGTCCTATGCTTTGTAACAGTCTGTTCCCACTTTGTGGGGATTCCTTCATCCCATGGTCTTTCTAGCTTTTATTATATTTTTGTTTTATATAAAACAAAAGAAGTCTTGATTAATAGTTTGTTCAGGCATTTGTTGTTTACGTTACAATGTCATATCATTGAGAATTCTATAATGGATGAGACTGGTTTCATTAATAGTTCAGCGATGATATTTAATCTTTGCGAATCTGCTTTCTCGACCATACTTGTCAATATTACTAACTAGATGCGGTGTGTTCTACTTTTTGCAAGTTCCACATTTAATTTATCTGCTTTTCAGAGTTTCTTCATATCATTGCACTTGCACATTTCTGTTGTACTTTCTTAATAGAATAAACATAACTTTCAAGTTCTTTGAACATTAGCATGTGTTAATTTATGTGTCTGTGAATATGTATCAAGCATATAACATGAGCTGCTCCTCATTTCAGGCTCAATATCATGACTGGATCAAATTTATGGAGGTCATATCTACTTATAGAACACATGTTGAATTCTTACATTTAAGACCTAAGGTGCCAGTGTCGGAGGGCGTAGCTTTATGGTGGCGTTATGCTGCTCAAGCTGGATTGAAACAGAAAAAAATGTGGTAATTTTTAATGATTGCTAATAAAAGCCATCTTAGAGCGATATTCTACATTTAAACTGATTATATGCAGTGTTTATGAATTCTTGCTTACTGATTGGCTGATAATTTCTGGAAGGAACTGCTTCTGTATTTTAAGTATCTAATTCAATTTTAAGGAACTGTATTTTCCTAAGGATAGTCAAATTGTTTTAATACACCAAGATGCAAATGTAAGGACTCTTCTAGGATATTTTTGCATAATTTTCATACTATGTTGTTATTTACAGAATTGAATAAGATAAGATTAAAAATTAATAATGTTATCTTCTCGTGTAAGTGGTATATTTGTTTGTTTATTATAAATGTGACCTAAGAAAGTTCATGGTGGTTTGATTAGCGGTTATTACTAAAATTTGGTTTTATGTCAGTATTGTAAAAAGCTAAGTAATTTATAGTTTGAGGGTGGTATAATGTATAGCAATGTTGAGGGAAGCGAGGTCAGACAATTTGATAGAATTTTTTATTATGATGTGGGGGAGTTGCTGATTAAGTATTGTTCAAGGGTTCCCTTTTGGTGGTAAAATATTCTGAATTCAATTAATTATTTTTTTCCGATTTTAATAGAATAAAAAATTAAGTGAAAAAGATTCTCTGGATCTTGATCATGCTTTCTTTAGTTTCCCTTTTTCATTCTATTTGTTGATCATGGTTATGAAGGAGCTTAACTTATCCTGATGTTCACTACAGCCAGTTCTGGATCAGTTTATATCATATTATGAGGACTTAACAGCAATAAGGGTCTGTATCACCATTGTGTTGGAGTGTTTGATTAGAGAGAATTAAGATTTGTGGACGTTTTGGAATCTTTACATGAGGTGTGGGTGTTCTCATGGGTCTCCGATGATAAAGAGATTTAAGATAATTTGTAATCAGTTTTACTTAAGAGAGTGGATGTATTTTAAGCTTTGCATTGCTGTTTATACACGGGGCACCTCGAATCTCTTTTTGATATTTGTTATCAATAAAATCTTTAGTTTCTGATCAACATAAAAAATGAAAGAGAAAGTAAGTGGACATCCATAATTTATCTTCTGCTTGCTGTTATGTCATGTAATTATGGGACATGCAATGGATCATTCTTACATTTATTTGTCGTTTTATCTACTCCTGTATATTTTCAATATTCTGCTTCTTTAAATCAAAGTCATATTGTCTGACAGTTATCGATTATCTTGGGAGCAAATTCAGAACTTATGTCATCTTCGTAGACGATATGTGCAATTATATGCTGATTCGCTGCAGCAAACAAATGTAGATAATTCTGAAATAAGAAACATTGAGAAAGACCTCGATCCAAAAGTTATATTGTTATGGAGGTATGTGCGTGAAGTTTATTTTGGCTATATATTTGATTACGTTTATATGTTCAGAAAATAGCAGAAGAAATTGATCGTATAGAGTTCTCTATGTTTTCTTGCTTGTCTAATCCATTATCAAAGCACGTTCACGATATGAAAATAAGTCCACTGATAAATGCCTACACAATAAAATTCACTGCATCATCTATCTTGCAACTTTGTGGTTGTTTTTAATGATTGTCTCAGTACATGCATTTCTATAAATTCAGATGTTGAGACTTGTTTGAACTTGGTTCCCTTTTATCTGGTCTTGATTGTTACTTTATCTGTAATTATAAGTATTGGGTAAGAGTGATGATCTCTTATCTTTGATCTTTATTTAGGTTTCTTGCCCATGCAAAAGTTGAATCAGTAAAATCAAAGGAAGCTGCTGAACAGAGGATGCTGAGGAAAAAAAGTTGGCTTTCCTTAAGATGGTCTGTGTAGTTTACTCAATCAATTTTAATATAATTTGCAATATCGCCTCGTTATTTCAGTTTTTCTATGTTATGCGAGTTTTTGGTAAACATGTATCAACATATTGCTAGATCTTTATAGCTAAACAACTAACAACCACAAATGTATGCTTCATCAAGCCTTCTGCCCATTAGCTCTAATATTTATAGCATCGCATGTTATTGTCCTGTTACATATTTTTGTCAGTGGATGTTTTCCTATTATCATCATTATTTATTATTTATTCTTCACACAGGCGCAGTACTTCTGGAGATGAGTCTGAAATCGACAATTCTGGTGTATCCCGGTCAGTGGAAGAGAGATTGACCAAAGAAGAATGGGAAGCAGTTAACAAACTTTTAAGTTACCAACCAGAAGAGGAATTGGCTCATATTGGAAAGGATGTGAAGAACATGATACACTTTATGATAATTGTTTCTATCAGTAAAGCAGCTGCCAAGATCATCAATATTAATAGTACTGAAATTGTTTGTGGTAGATTTGAGAACCTTAATGTATCTACTAAGTTTAAACACCGGAGCACTCATTGTGATGTGACATTACAATACTATGGATTCTCTTCACCTGAAGGATCTCTTGTCCAGGTGGGTCGTCTGCATTAGTGTATTTTTATTATTGAGCTCCTCAAGTATTTCACACCTTCTTTTCTTTACCCCTCCATTTGGATCCTGATTGTAGTTTATTCAGTTTTGTTTGTCACTCATCTGACTATTGGCTACAGAGTGTCTCCAATGAGCATAAAGTGAACGCTTTACAAGCTGCTTTTGTGCATACTCCAGCTGGAGAAAGTGTAGATTGGAAGCTCACTGCTACAATTTCTCCCTGTCATGTCACGGTGATTTGCCATAGTTTTTCTTTTATAAAATCAATACTTGTGATTTCTTTAGTTTGGGCTTGTCGCTTTCCATCTTCTGATTTTTTGACCATGTAAAGGAAAGTTTTGTAGTTCCTACTGATGCTTAGTTTAGATTTATTTTTGCATCATAAATTTTAATACTATTATAGAGATGGAATTTTGTCCAAAAGTTATGCCTGTTCTATTTCTAAGCATTAAATATTGATTGGTTATGATTTATTTAACTTGAAGTTCTAGAATTTTGCTCCTTAAATATTTTTGGGGATGGATGTAAACCCATTATCCATATCTCTCTACTTGACCATTTTCAATATTATCTATGCATCCCTTGGCCATTAGTGGATTTTCTATTTTCAGGTAAGAATCATCAGTGGTTAGTGAATGATATATTAAAATATCTCCTTCTAGGATTGATCAATATTATGGTCTGTAGTATTAACAATGCAAGAAGTGTATCTGCCGTTGTATTTATTAAGCTAGTGGAATCCATCTTATATTTGTAGAATTAAGTTTTTCTAGATTCCATCTCTTCATCTTTCTTAATTGCTTAATTTTAATATTTGTAGATATAGATTTGAGTCTTATCGAGATTCCATAATTTCCTTCACTTTATCATTCTTAACTGCTTAATTTTCTGGATGTTCTTGTGATGTATCCTTTTTGTTTGTGGCTGAATTTCGTAGGTGCTTATGGAGAGTTATGATCGCTTTATACGTTTTATGAAGAGGAGCACTGCTATTAGTCCTACTTTTGCATTAGAAACTGCTAACGCTTTGCAGGTAATAGTCTTTTACATTTCGTGAGCCCTTGTTTTCTGTTTCATGCCAATTTTTGAGAAACTGATGTGCTGACAGCATAAAATTGAGGAAGTAACTCGGAAAGCTCAGGAGCAGTTTCAAATGGTATTAGAAGAGCAGAGCCGGTAAACTTGCATTCAATTTAACTGGATGAGATATTGCCTATTGGCAGTGTTTAGTTATAGTTATATAAATTTCTCTTTGATTATCCTGAAATAAATCCGACCAAAATATCTGAAACAACCTCATTATTCATTCAATTCAAAAGATTTTCTTATCTCCAAATGCATAAAGAAAGCTTTCGTTCGGTCACCCAAGATATCATTTCATCATTTCTTTTGTCATTTTTGTATTTATGTTTCCTTCACGTCCTTTTCCTCATTACCAGGCACCCATGGTTCCATTGAACTTATTTTGTCTGAATTTATTATGCTCGAACTTTTACATATGATTTGTGATTAAAAATACTTGGGGGCTGAAAAGTAATTATTGGAAGTCCTGGAAGAGAGAGATGCAAACTGTTTTTCTTTGTGTTTAAAAAAACTACATCATTCTCCTTTGATATAATTGTGTGTGTGTGCGTGAGCTCTTGTGTGACTACTCTATATCTTTTCTCATAATTTTCCATCTAACCTAATATTTTTAATCTGGACAAGTATTTCAAATTTTTTTAAAATAAGAATGTATGACATGAGTAACATTTATGATTCATATTACTCTCCTCAATTCCTTCTGCCTCCAGATATTTACTTAGTAGGTTTACGCACCATTTAATGTGATTTTGTCTTTCTGAATTCAATACATTTAGATAAATATTTCATTCAAAGTCTTTTTAAAGGCTGTTATTGTATCAGATACTTTTATTCTTAAAATGTTGTGTGGCCCCAAGGAGGAGGTTAATATTTTATTCTTATTTTCATTTTTTTTTCCTTATCAGATTTGCTCTTGACATTGACCTCGATGCTCCCAAAGTTAGTGTTCCTATCAAGTCTTGTAACTCCGTGGAGGTTGACAGCTATCTTCTATTAGATTTTGGTCATTTTACTTTACAAACAAAGGTATGTAACTATTGTCTGTTTATGGATTTGCTCATGTCATACTTAGATTTTTGTAATTTTCAAAACAGGAGGATGTTCAGCTCCATGATCATAGACACAGTCTATTCTCTCGTTTTCATATATTTGGAAGGGACATTGCAGCTTTCTTTACAGATTGTGGTTCTAGAAATCAGCCTTTCGATTGGGGTTCAGGACCATCAATATCTGCTTGTATGGAAGGTGCTGAATTTTATTCACTAATTGATAGGTGTGGAATGGCTGTAATTGTTGATCAGGTATATTTTGTATGATGGGAAAATCGAATTTTGTCTTGATTCTAAAATTTATATATTTATTAATTCCAACTTGTTGACTTCTAAGATCAAGGTACCTCGTCCGAATTATCCATCCACACGCGTATCTGTTCAGATCCCTAGTCTTGGCGTACATTTCTCGCCAGACAGATTTTATAGGCTTAAACAATTGCTGAATTTGTTCAATGGTGCTATTCCTAATGAAGAGCAGCTTAGAGTTGAACACCTCCAAACTGGTCTTATCCCCTGGAATCCACCAGATTTGGCAACTGAGACGAGAATTCTTGTTTGGAAGGTAGTGTTATACTTGAAATACTATAATTTGTGCAAGTTCATAGCTGATCAGTTTGTCACTTTATTCTTGTGCAGGGAATTGGTTACTCTGTTGCTGCCTGGCAACCATGTTTTCTTGTTTTATCTGGCTTACACCTCTATGTATTGGAGTCTGAAACTTCACATACCTATCAACGCTGTTCAAGGTATTCCATGTGATATCATTGTTCTTTGTGCTGATACCCTGAATATAATATTGATTTGAAGTGGACAGCTAAATATGGACATTGAAAAATCAGGTTGGTGATATGAGAATGTTGAGATTGATGTGAGGAACACTAGATTAGATGGAAAGAATGTATTAGACAGAAAGTGGGGATAGAAGAGGTGAAGTTGTTAGAGGTGAGAGGCGAAAGGACCCTGAGGCGCGCACCTCTTGTACAAAGCACCCTAATATGGTTATACAACTTATATACATGAGTATAGCCTTCTTACAACATAATTACCTAACCAAATATAGGTATAGGTAAAAATAACCTCACATGAGACATAATAACTCATAAATAATAGGGTAATACACAGAATATCCATGCATAATCAACTTGAAAGTTAAAATCTTCAATACTAATAAATAGCAAGTCAATAAAACAGAGTCTTCAAGTTTAAGAAAGTTATCAAGTTTCAAATGATTAGCTACTTGCAAACTAATCATTTATCATCATCATTTTTTTTTCCTCTTCCTCCTCAAATTGATCATCATTTTCATTGAATTTTTCCACTTCATCCCCTTCACACTCAAATCAATTTCAATGTCCTCATCTTCATTTTCATCTATAAGTCTTAAAGATGAACCTTTAACTCTCTCTCCTATGTCCATTTGATTTTTCCCTTTAGTACTTGGAGAAGATACAGTGCTTGTGCTTGGTTTCTCTCGTATTTTTTTTTTTGAAAACTTCAAAACACCAACCTAATGGCTAATTAAATACTAGATATGAATAATAAGTCATTTCCCCCAAATAAGAGATAAGAAACGCTATTACCTTGTTAAAATCTAGTAACAACTTTAAGAATACAAAAAAATATGGTAATTAAACATGTATTGGAGGTGCGCCTCTTGATATCAAAAAGGCGCATAGAAGTGACCGCCTCTTTTATAGGGTCTCAAGTGACAAAAAACTTTGAAAAAAAGGTGCAAAGGCCCGAGCCTCTGCGTCTCTAACAACTATGTGCAAGGTAGATGGGAAATTGAGATGGAGACACTTGAGTTGATTTGGGCTTGTAGGGGCCTGTAGATTCCCCAGTGCATGTTAATTAAATAGAGCATCTTCCATTGAGAGGGAAGGTTGATCTAAAATAATTTGAAAGATACTATTAGAAAGTCATATACTACTTTAACATGAATGATTGCATGTTTTTCAACTAAACTATATAATACATAATGGGTTATAGATTTTGTAATAGTTGCTGCTGAGAATTTCTTGGTAAATGGTGGTATTCAAGTTGTTTTTATTTTTATTTATTTATTTATTGATTTTCAAAAAAAAAAAAATTGGGTGAGATTTTGTGGATGATTACTTAACTTCATGCCAAAAAAGGAGTCAAAATTTCCCCCTTCTTTTAACCTGCGAAAGGGAAGATATTTCAGAATTCAATGTCTATTTGAATTTAAATTTATATAATGGCCCCATCAGACGAGTTAAATGTGATTTATGACAGCCCACAAATAAATTAGGTTGGGGGGTTTGGGGGCAATTAATGGTTTATAAACTGTTAGACCCCAAAAGGGTTAATTCCGAAAAAATCCACCACCTTACTGGGGATTTTCAAATCTATCACGATCTTTTAATTTTGTCAATTCAATACATAATTTGTTTAATATTTTCTATTTTATCACGACCTTTTATTTTTGTTAATTCAATTCGCGGTCTATTTAATACTTTTTACGGGTTTTAAAAATTATATTCTTACATAAAATGATATACACGATGAACTAGATTTTTAATTGTTACTCCCTCATTAACTTCACAATTTTTATTTCATCCATTTTATAATTCATATATATACACCTTTATTATAAAAAAGATCGGAATAATAATAGTGTACCATTTGTTATAAAAAAGACTGAATCCAAAATCCAAATAATTTCATTTACCAGTATAATAATACTTATAATAATATATTTTATAATAATAATAATAATAATAATAATAATAATAATGAATTGAATTGAAAATATAAAATAAGTGGTGTATAAAATTGCAAAAATAAAAGTTGAGATAGAATTGAAAATATTAAATAGATCGCGTATTGAATTGCCAAAAATTAAAGGTCGTGAAAGATTTGAAAACCCCCAATAAGGTGACGAATTTTTTAGGAATTAATCCTCGTCCAAAATAAAAAGTTGTACTTGGAAGACAATTACATTTATTTTTTGAGACAGATTGAAATATTTTAGTTTCATTCACGCATTGAAATTTAGATAATACTACCTCGGTCCCACCATCTTTTTACCCTTCGGAAGTGTGAAAAATGGTGGGACTGATGGAGTATCTTTTAAACGGATCCGTTTATCATCTCCACTTATTGAACTGCAGCATGGCTGGTAAACAAGTGTGTGATGTTCCTCCAACAAGTGTTGGTGGTTCGCCTTTCTGTATTGCTGTGAGTGCTAGAGGCATGGACATTCAAAAGGTAGGTTATGTTTCCACTCTCCAGTGAGATTTAGATTTAAATACTTTCTGACATTCTTAAGCGAGCATTGTAATTTCACTGCATGCCTTGTGGAATATATTTTTAAAGTGTCTGCTTGTGTTAAAATGAAAATCTACAGGATATTTAAAATTGATTTTTAAGGATATTTAAGGAAGACCAAATCATAGTTTCCCTTACCCTCTTTTCAATGAGGTACATTCTGATTTGATGTGGCAGAACAGAGAATTCTCAATTGCTGGAAAATCAGAAGTAACAAGTAAATAATTTTTAATCATTGTTATTCCTTTCTTTGATTACCATTTATGTTTTGCATTAATCAATGACATAAAAGAGGGAATGCTTTTCCTAACCTGCTTGTGAATGTACCCTCATAAGACTAGGATGAGAAATTTGGTCTCTGAAGCATGTTTTAGTGTACATGATGCACATATCGGCGTTTATTTATCTTATATGTCAATGCATATGCTTCTGATCTATAATCTATATCCTCTTCTCTGACGACGGATGTGTTTTTGCTGTATATTTTATTCTTATCATCTCCTCTTCAAACTTAATGTTTGTGGGTATGTTCATTTGTTGTACTGTTTGTTGATGAGATACTGTCGTTCAGTATTCTAACTAGGATATCCTGTGCAATATTCTCTTTGGCAAGCCTCATTATGTTTTCGATTCTTCGTGTTCTCAATCAATTTCATTATTATATGTCTTCTTTTATTGTTCATTTTTTCCTTGTGTAAATAGGCTCTGGAGTCTTTTAGTACTATAATAGTAGAGTTCCCAAACGAAGAGGAAAAGTCAACTTGGTTGAGAGGACTTGTGCAAAGTACATACCGAGCATCTGTAAGACATGACACCCTTTGTTGTGTATAGTGCATCCTTTAATTTGAACAAGTACTCATTACGCGTCTTGCTTTGTGTTATATATGTTTAAGGCTCCTCCATCAGTTGATATACTTGATAACCTAAGAGATGATCAAGCTGATTCTGGCAGTGGCAATACAAGAGCGGCCGACCTTGTTGTCAATGGAACAGTGATTGAAACCAAATTATCATTATATGGAAAGGTCAGAAATTTTAAGGGTTTCTGATTGCTTAATTCTAGGTTTGATTGTTCAAGTTTACAATGCTTTTTAATTGTTATTGATTACTTTGTGTCATGTGATTGATTTATTTTTCTTGTTTTGCTTCAAACCAATTATGAAATTCTTTTCTCTATTTTCAGTTTGGAAATGAGGAGCTTGAGAGGGTACCTGAGAAGCTAATTATTGAAATTCTTGCCGGTGGAGGAAAGGTCTGTTCTAATTTTGTTTGTCTGAAAGTCCTGGAACTCGGAACTTGGGTTTTACATGTAGCTTATACTGCATGCTGAAAAGGTGTGGATGGTTGTGGAATAAATTTGAAATTTCCAGTCCTTAAAAACCAATTTTATGACTAATACTCATGTTTCCGCAGGCGTGTAACGTCAATTGTAATCATTGCACATTTTCCTAATTTGCAATCAGTTATCTTAAATTTCACCACTATTTATTTTTAATTTATAATTATTTTTTATGTGGAAAATGAAAATTTTGTCATAACCAATCACACCCGTAAAAAAAAAAAAAAACCTTGGTATTATACGCAATGATTGGTCAATGACTCATTGGAAACCTCATCCTGGACCTCCCCAGTGAGAGTGCTCCTAAAACCCCCTTTGCCAGCTCTCAAGAATGAGCCATGATTTTTGCAGTTGATAATGATTAAAATGTTGCTTCTTTTCATAATTTTGCTTCTGGTCAATTGGTTTCATCAATGAGTTTATTAGGTTATTTTAATTGCATCATTACTATAATGAATTACTTGTATGTCCTTAAATCTAGTGATGTTTAGCCTCTCTATTTGTGAAATTTCTAGTCGTAATATGGATTTCTTTATCTGCTCACTCTGAAAATTTTGTATGTTTCCTGCCAGAACTTTCCCACTTTCCTAATGCATTATGTTGTCCATGTGATGCTTTTGTTATGATTTTTCATTCCTATTTTACTTTAAGAAGTTGAGTGTTTAGTGAATGCTAGTTGTGAGTACTCTTGGTGATGTAACTTCCTCTGTTCAACTACTTTCTTACAAAATGATTGTTTTGTGGTCAATTAAGCTGGCATATATTGAGCTAGCACTTTGTGGCGGATGTGGACATTTAAAATGGGACTACACAGCTTAAAAATTTCTGTTGACATTAAGTTCATTTGTAAATTATAGATTTTCTAATCTGCTAACTTTTGGAATGTGCCAATTATATCTTCTTCTGAGGGAAATCTCATGCTTGTCTTAACATTGTAATATCTATTTCTTTATAGGTGCACGTCTTGAGTTGCACAAGTGATTTGACTGTAAAAATGAAGCTGAATTCTTTGAAAATTATAGATAACCTTCAGGGTTCTCTATATACACAATCACAGTATTTAGCCTGTTCTGTTGTCTTGGATCAGAATGCGAATAGCAATCCTAGTTTAGAGCCCCAGGAGAAGGAAGCACATACTGTTACTGCTGAAGAGGATGATATCTTTGGAGATGCACTTTCAGATTTCATAATCTTGCACGACTCTGGGGAAACTGGCATCCAAGAGAAGGATCTAGCCTTGGGACACATTGACCCAGATGATGTTTTTTATGAGGCAATGGGGTCTGATGATTCTGATTTTGTGTCTGTCACATTCGCATCGAGGACTCCAGATTCTCCTGATTACGATGGTATAGATACTCAGGTAATCTCCAGAAGCAGATATGTTAAATTTTAATTTATAATATATATATTTTTTACTGAAGTTCTCCATATCTTTGTTTCTGAGTTATATTGTGAACATTCAGATGAGTATTCAAATGTCAAAGCTGGAGTTCTATGTCAACCGACCAACCCTTGTTGCTTTGATGACCTTCGGTTTCGATTTAAGATCAGGGAATCATGGGGTGAGCAATATGAATGTTGAAAATTGTGCTGATGAATCTTTGGGAAACTCTGATAAATTAGAGGATCATGGCCATGCTTCATCAATTAAGGGATTGCTGGGTTATGGAAAAGCTCGGGTTGTTTTCTATTTGAACATGAATGTTGACAGCGTTACCATGTTTCTTAATAAAGAGGATGGTTCTCAACTGGCTATGTTTGTGCAAGAAAGTTTTCTTTTGGATATCAAGGTATTTAAAAATCTACTTGCTATCTTTTGACATTTATAGATAACTTTTTATATCTTGGGTGCCGGGTTTAAAATGCTTAGTTTTTTTATCTGTATTCCTTTTATACTTTATACATTTTGCAACATGGTGTTAATTGTTATAATCAATAATTGCTTTGATTAAGGTTCATCCTAGTTCGACATCTATTGAGGGCACATTAGGAAATTTAAGGTTGTGTGATCTATCTCTTGGGTCTGATCACTGTTGGGAATGGCTTTGTGATCTGCGGAACCCTGAGTCAGATTCCCTTATACAGGTACTTTAAAATATATTCCATATATGATATAACTTGAACCATTTTCTGTTATTGAGTGTCATACAAATATTTTTCGCATTTCAGTTTACCTTCAAATCTTATACGATTGGAGATGATGATTACGAAGGATTTAACTACAGTTTGAATGGCCATCTGTCTGCTGTCCGCATTGTTTTCCTTTACAGATTCGTTAAGGAGGTACCCTTTTTGGCCTTTTTCTATCATATGATATGGTGGTCTGGTTTCATATCCTAGATATTGAGGTGTTCTGACGTTAAATTTTTGTTTAGGTTTCACCTTACAAAAAGTAAATATAACATCTGCAAATTTCTTGAATATTTTATCCTAATATTTTTAGGGTAACTTGCATTTAGCTATAATTGATATATTGTAAAAGCCCAAGATGAGTGTTTCTTATTATTCTCAGGCTTTATTGAAAATAAATTGAGATGCCTATCTAATTTGAATTGTCTGCATAACATAAACACAACTGACCTTTCTCTCAAGCAACTCTATCTCTTTGCGTTCTCAACAGGCTTCATTGGTTACCAAGGACTAAAATGTGTGCCTTGTTTGGCCGGGTGTTTATTTTTTGGTTCAATTTGGAATTTGTTTGGCAGATACTTTCTCTCAGAATATTAATATACAATTTGGCTTTCATACATAGCCCATTCAATATGTTTTCGTGCTTCAGGTTATTTTAAGTTCTTTGACCTTAGCTCCTGTTGCATGTCTGTACTTATAGCTTAGGTAGTCCTGGCATGTAATAGGTGTTCTGATCCTTCTAATGATAATTTTCTTGTGTAAATTGTTAGCTATTAGGAATTTAACCTTTGAAGGCACTTCTGATGGTTAATATAATTCCTAAATTATAATCAAAGCAAACACCATGTAACGTTAACAGACTCTTATCCCTGCCATAGGCTTTTGTCCTCGTTCACCATGTTGATAGATGTTGTATTGGTGACAGATGCATTTGCTGAATTGTATTGAGTGACACAATCTTCAACACCTTTCCATGTGAACTGGTATATTTGTCAAAAGGAATAGTTTCTTTCTTTGATTTTAACAAATCTAGTGAATGTGTATCTGCAGATAACTGCTTACTTTATGGAGCTTGCCACTCCTCATACGGAAGAAGCAATAAAACTTGTTGATAAAGTTGGAGGAATAGAATGGCTTATCCAGAAATATGAGGTCGATGGAGCAGCTGCTGTAAAATTGGACCTTTCGTTGGATAATCCCATTATAGTCGTCCCAAGAAATTCACTGAGCAAAGAGTTAGTTTTAACTGTTCTTTTTTTTTTTAACAAAAAATCTGTTAGCCTGTGGTTAAATGCTTCCATTGATGACAGATTGGATGACAGCTATTCATGGTAGTATAGTTCCTAAGAATTTTAACAAACTGATTTGATGATTTTGCTTTCCCCAAAGATTGAAGCCCATATGAATGGCGCTGGTCCCCAACATAAAATGTTATTTCTGTCAAGGTCTACTGGCACATTAATCTAGTGTGTTTGCTAGTTGTACCTGTTATGCATATTTGGAGTTTGGTTCCCTGGATACTTATTCAGCTCCTTGAAATTCTAATACTCTAATTTGTAGTCATCTCACTGTAGAGGGATCCAACTAATTTGTGAGTCAACTTTAAAAACGCACATTTCTCTTCTAATATTTTAGTCTTGATCAACACTTTCTTCCCAATTAACTTTCTCTTCTTTGGTGCCCATGTTTTATGCTCCATTGGATTTTTGACTTTATCTTGAAAGTTACCTTTCTTTTGAGATGTGTGGTTAGTATTACAGTTTTTTTTTTTTTTATTTAGATAGGGATGATAGTTTTGGTTTCATAGGTGCAATTTATAACTATAGAAATTGCTTTCTTTGTTGATTGACTTATTCGGTGTTCCTAGTACTTTAGATTGTTCAAATATTTTAAGATCTCAAGTATGAATGTCGAATTTATAATTTTGCTTTCATCTTATGCTTCTGATTTTCCTTTACATTACGGGAATCTGTTACTATTAACTCTGAGGTCATCATTGTCGGAGAGTGGAAAATGCTCCTATGGTCTTTTCTGTTGTAGGTCGAGGTGTGGAGTAGACCTGTAGGTAGGTTCCTTTATATTTTTGAAACATTGTGATGCATTCTGCTTGACATCACATTGGCTATTAATTTTATCGTTCTGATATTAAAAAAGAAGCTGAATCTATTTTTTCTTTCCCTGTGATATTAAAGTGTCTAGTTGACAGTAGCCATTTTCAGCATTCGTCTTTCTTTAGCACTCCTTTTTCGTGAATAGAGATGTTATGTTGCTGTATATGTTTTACAGTTTCATTCAACTTGATCTTGGTCATCTGCGGATAAAAAATGCTTTCAGTTGGCATGGATGTCCTGAGAATGATCCTTCTGCTGTCCATCTTGATGTTCTTCATGCAGAGGTTATTATCTTTAGTCATAATAATTAAATTCTTCGGAAAATCACTCCTTTTCTGAAAATGGTATGTATATATTTCACCATAATGACAGATACTGGGAATTAATATGGCTGTTGGAATTAATGGCTCTGTTGGAAAACCAATGATGAAGGAAGGAAGAGAAGTTCATGTTTATGTTAGGCGCAGTTTAAGGGATGTCTTTCGCAAAGTCCCAAACTTTTCTTTGGAAGTTAAGGTAATTCATCATAACAGTGTCTTATCATCCTACTTCTTGGTCATCATTGAGTTTCCTTGCTTATTTTCGGTGGAAGTTAAAAAATGTAACAGAGAAAATGGCTAGGAAATTTGTATGTTGTATTATGCTTGAATACTCCCAATTTATAGTGGGAGAAAACGACCTAGGGTTACATTCAATAGAATCAGTGCCAAATAAATAAACTATCTACCTTTTGTACGTAGAAGATAATAAATCAATCTAGTTAAGTAAAAGAATATGTAAGAATAGGAAAATCTATCTTCAACAAATAATTTTTTATGCCTGCTTTTCTGTTGACTTTTTGTTTCTTTGCTATTTCCTGTGGAAGTTTGATCAATTAAAATTACTTTTCCAATTCTAATTTTTTTTACTAAAAATATTCTGTATGAGGCTGCTTGCAGTTTATCTGCATCACTGTTCTGTAAATTATTGATATCATGTAAACTTTGGACAGTCTTGTATAGTGTAAGTAACTTCAGTGTTAAACCTAGAATTTTGTCTGCCAATTTGTGTATGTTGCTTATTACCTTATTTGTTCTCTAAGTTTAGCAATTAAGGTCTGCGAAATAATTTTGAGATTTGAGACACACTCCTCCCCTCCACTCCTCTCCACTAGCCACACTGCTTACTCTGACGCCTGCTGCCACCACCAGCCACTGCGAACCGATCATTTGTTTTATAGAAAAATAATAATAAGAAGCATAGTACTAACTAAGGAAGATAAAGATTATAATGAGGGCAGAACTATTAATGATGAGGAGGACTTTGATATTGATGATGGCGTTTATTATTAAATTAGTTTGGTTTCTATTTTGAGGACATCTTATGTTATTGACTTGTTTTGTTGTTTTCATTATGATGGATTTCCTTTTAATACATTGATTTTATTAATGTGCCATATTTGTGTCATGTTTTGCATTATGTGTGTTTAAACTTCATTTGTTTGGTAATTATGTTCTCAATATTAAGTTATAGTGTAGGATTTTAAGGCGTACCTCAGTGCACCTTAATAACTATGCTTTTATTTCTTCATAAATCAGGAGACTTTAGATCTTAAACTTGTCAAACTGGAAGAGTCCAATTAATTGAATTTTTAGATTATTTATAAATTCTTGAAGTTTAGGGAAACCACTCTTCTAAATTCACACCTAGAAGAACTAAAAAAATTTGAGTTGCAACTAGTTTATACATATATGTATACTCAATGATTCATGTATGGTTCTTAATGGTAGTGAAACTCTGAAACCCAACATGGCATCTTATACCCTGAAATCTTCATCTTGATCATTATTTATTTTTTGTGGGCCAGGTTGGTTCATTGCACGCTGTGATGTCTGATAAGGAATATAAAGTTATTCTCGATTGTTCCTACATGAACTTGTGTGAACAACCTAATCTACCTCCTAGTTTCCGCAACAGCAAATCTTCTGCAAAGGATACAATAAAATTGCTGGTTGATAAGGTTAACATGAATAGCCAGGTTCTACTGTCACGCACTGTTACTATATTGGCTGTGGAAGTGGACTATGCTTTGCTAGAGCTGTGCCATGGTGCTGATAAGGAATCATCTTTGGCTCATGTTATTGTGAGGATAATTTCTGATGTTCTCTTTGTAGTATTTGCTGGTTTATTTAATATCTTTAATTTAATGTAGGAATTCTTGTTTGTGTACTTTTTTCTGTTCCTGCAGCTTGAAGGTCTTTGGGTATCATATCGAATGACATCATTATCAGAAGCTGACCTTTATGTGACACTACCTAAGTTTTCAATTTTAGATATTCGTCCCAATACCAAGGCTGAAATGAGGCTTATGCTTGGTTCGTGCACTGATGTCCCAAAACAGATATCATCTGATCACAATGTTGACTTACCAAACTCAACAATGTTTTTAATGGATGGAAGATGGCGACTCTCATCAAAGTCATTTGTTGTTCGTGTGCAGCAGCCTCGTGTGCTTGTCGTCCTAGACTTTCTGTTGGCCGTGTGTGAGTTTTTTGTGCCAGCATTGGGGACTATAACTGGCAGGGATGAAATGATGGATCCCATGAACGATCCAATTTCAAAGAAGAACAATGTAGTTTTTTTTTCTCCTTTTTATAAACAAACTGAAGATGTGGTGCACTTATCTCCAAGTCGACAACTTGTAGTGGATGCAGTTGGGATTAATGAATATACATATGATGGGTGCGGTAAGACAATCTGTCTTTCCAATGGCAAAGAAGAGAATGAGTTGCATATGAGTGTTGTTCGGCCCATTATTATAATAGGGCGTGGTAAGCGATTGAGATTCATGAATGTAAAAATTGAGGTAAATTTCCAAGTTCAAACCATCTGTATCTTTTCCTTGTCTATCACATGTTACCTATTCATTCTCCTGAAATGATAAGTGGTTAAATGTCATGGGTATTGATGCTTTGGTTTTGTCATTTACATTCTTTAGACAATAGAATGGTGGGAATAATTGAAGAAATTATGTGGCTATTGGCTGGGTTCTGGTACCATGAAAGAGAATGGAAATAATCCATTTAAAATGTTTGGGGAGAACTATGAATAGGGACAGCCTTTGGGTGTCTAATCATAAAATTTTCAAGAATTTCTGTTTTTTGATTTGAGTGGAGACTGGAATATAGCTATGTAATCTGTTTATGAGTGTACCCTTTTGGGACTACTCATCACTTTTAGAGTTCAGTAATAAAACTTTAATTTCCTTTCCAAAAAATAAAATAATAAAGGAAAGATCTTCTGTAATATTTAAGGTGTCAAATCAGAAGAATGATTAAGCTAGGCAGGGTATTGTGTGGAATGTGACTGAAATAAGTAAGGAACACGTGTGAGACAACATAACTTGATTTTGAGTCTAAAAAATGATGTTTAATTGTGCAGTTTCTACTAATTTCATTAAAATTTGTTTGAACTAATAACTGTGTTGACCAAATTTTCTTCTAATTTTAGAACATGAAAGTAATCCCTACATGTTCCTAGCTTTCAGCATCTGTATTTGGACAATAAGACACTGAAAGCCGTCTTTTGAAAATAAGCATTTTCTTCTCTCAATATCATACTCTTTTACTACACATTCATTCTCTTTACACCTATAGACTCCTTGTTGAACTTGGCATCTGAATGATTACAAATTCTCAGAAATTTTAGTTTCAGAGGTTGGTTTGCATTTCAATGTCTCTGCTATTCCTATTTTACAATGTCTAATTTTCCTGCTGAATTGATATGTCCATTTTCATGTTTAGCGTGTTTGAGGTTCTTTGTCAAGTCAAATGAAGACTATGAATGTCTGCTAGATGGCTTTCTTACTATAAGCTTACCATTCTTTTTTCTGCTTAATCTCTAGAATGGCTTGCTGTTGGGGAAATATACATATTTGAGCAATGATAGCTGCTATTCAGTTTTCCCTGAAGATGGAGTTGAAATCTCTTTTGTGAATGACAGTTCTCTAAATCAAAATCATAAGGGCTCAGATAACTTGGAAGATTTGTCCCACGGCTTAAATTCTTCTGAGACAGTTCAATTTGAATCAAGTACAATGCCAAGTTTCAGTCTTGAGGCCCAGGTAGATTATATTAATCTCGTAAAGTTTCTGTGTGATAGTGGTGCTGTCAACTTATATTCTAGTCAATTGAGAATATTCTTTGATTCCTTAGTGGTAGGTTATACTTGATCATGCTGACCTATGTAGTTATCATTTACAGGACAACTAAAAAACTCAATGTTACTGAATAAAAAAGCGTTTTAAGTGTTTAAATCTCTGTTTCGATTCTTGTATAGGTGAATTTTAATGATGTCGCAGGATATTTGAAGTGTTTTTTAATTTATTATGCAGTCAATTATCTTTGATTGTGTGGCTTGGGTTTGTCTCCATCCTTAGTCTTATCTGGTTCATTCCTTCTGGTCTCAGGTCATTTCTCCTGAATTCACCTTCTATGACAGCAGTAAATCATTCCTGGATGATTCTACACATGGTGAAAAGCTTGTTCGTGCCAAAACTGACTTCAGTTTCATGTGAGTCGTAGCATCTTATTTAGCATGTCATCATGTTCATTTTTTACGGACTGTTGATATGATTGAATTTTAGAAATCTTATGATGGATCACTTTTTTAAGGACATGTGTTGTTGGTTCGTGAATGCCTGAATGGGTTTCAGCATTTTTCAACGTGTTTCTCCTGTGAATAAGACAATTTCTTTTGCAATAAGCCTTTGGATTAGATTTTTTTTCTTCTTTTGGATGGTTATGTTACTGGGAATTTTGCTTATTATGTTTTGTTTTTATTTTAAATAGGTATGCATCAAAAGAAGATGATAGATGGATAAAGGGCCTTGTTAAGGATTTAACTGTAGAGGCTGATTCTGGTCTTATTGTTCTTGATCCAGTGGATGTGTCTGGGGGATATACTTCCGTGAAAGATAAGACAAACATTTCAGTAACGTCCACTGACATATATGCTCATCTTTCTTTGGGTGTTATTTCACTTTTACTTAATCTTCAAAGTCAAGCATCTACAGCACTGCAATTTGGAAAGGCTGAACCTCTGTCCCCCTGTACACACTTTGACCGAATCTGGGTGTCTCCAAAAGGTTTTGTTGTCATCTATGCTCATGGATTTACTACTATATAGCTACTACTCCTACTATGGATGCTCGAATTTTCTTTTGTGTGGTTTGTCTCCTATATCTTTGTTATTACTTATTTTCCTCCATTTATAGAGATGGAGAAAAGTGAGTCAGAACCAATTTTTCCTCTGTTACATGTTTCCAAAATGATATATTTTACTTATTTATTCACAGAGAATGGGTGTCTCGGCAATCTGACATTCTGGAGGCCACGAGCTCCATCTAATTATGTTGTATTGGGTGATTGTGTGACATCAAGGTACTTGTGAAAATGTAAAATTGTCATTTGTGCTGTTAGTTTGACGAATAATGTTTTGTCACCCTGGAGAATGTTGTGGACTAGTTTTTTTGTCTGAGGTTACTTCTTTCAGGCACGTATACAGAAGATCATCGTTTTGGTGACCAGGATATATAAAAGCTTTGTATTTTCTCTCTTGATGATTCATGACTTTGTGAGAGCCGCATACTTCAGTCCTAATGTAGATAATTTTGAATCGCTGGCTCGCTGCATAAATTATTAAACTTTCAGAAAAGTGGTGAACATTGTTAATATGTTTATGGGTGAACCTTAGCAATTCTATCATGTGTATGTGTTCCCAAGCTATCTTGGTATTACCTTTCCCATCCTGAACTGGCTACATATGTTTGCCTTGGATGTATGATTGTGTTTTTTCTTTCAAAGCATCCAAAGGTAAAACTCTTTTTCTTATAATCTAAGTGTTTTCAATTTTAAAGGAATGGTTGGACATCTACTCTCTTGACGTTTAGTTAGTCTATATAAGATGTTAAGATGCACAAAGTACTCACTAATCATATTGCCCATCTATAACGTAGTATTGGACCAATGGGAAGATTTAATTTTTATAGGAGAGCGATCTTATAGACTCTTCTCATTGTCGTTGGCATGGATTTTGGTATGAAAGACATATAGGAAGTTCTTTTGCATGTTTAACTAATTATTCCTCTCTTTCTCTCTCTCTCTCTCTCTCTCTCTCTCTCTCTCTCTCTTTTATTATATTTTTTTCTCTCTCTCTATCTGGAATTAGTTTTAGTATTTGCCATGTACTATCGGATACCCTTGAATAGTTGACTGGAATTAGGTTATGCCAGTTAGAAATTTAATTTTAACATAGACTAGTCATTAGTAAGTTATGCAAGTTTCAAGTGTATTATATATTTAGTTATATTCATTATTCTTTTCTTTTTCATGGTCTCAGCCCTCAGGTATCAATATGCATTTTTGCGTGTACGAATTCTTTTTTCTGTCATATTCAGCATTCCTCATCAATGAATAACTATATTGCAGCTCATAGGTATTACTTTTTCCTTGGGGATCTTAATTTGTGCATTCATTGTTTTGTCTTTATTCTTTGCAGGCCAAATCCTCCTTCACAGTCAGTCCTGGCTGTGAGTAATGCTTATGGTCGTGTGAGGAAGCCTGTTGGGTTTAAGCTCATCTGTACTCTGAGCCAACAGGCTGATGAAGTTCTTTTAAATGTTGACACCGGATGTTCTCTTTGGCTACCTATTGCACCACCTGGTTACTTGGCATTAGGGTGTGTCGCTCATGTTGGAAGTCAACCACCTCAAAATCACACTGTTCACTGTATTCGTTCTGATCTTGTGACATCAACAACATTCTTAGAATGTTTATTCAATTCTTCTGCGAATCTTTTATTTCAGTCAGGCTTTAGCATATGGCGATTAGATAACTGTCTTGGATCATTTTATGCCCATCCATCTACTGGTTGCCCTTCCACAGACTGTTGCTTTGACCTTAATCACCTTCTTGTTTGGAACTCTAGCCAGCGTCAACCTTCGTCAAATGAGCCTCTTACAGATTTAAATAGTGAAAAGGAAAAAGGACACCTTGAGACAAGCAACCAGGCAACTTCATCTGGCTGGGATGTTATAAGATCAATTTCTAAAGGAAGCTCTTATTACATGTCAACCCCAAACTTTGAGCGAATTTGGTGGGATAGGGGTGGTGATATTCGCCGACCATTTTCAATCTGGAGACCTATTCTTCGCCTTGGATATACCATTCTGGGTGACTGTGTCACTGACGGGTTAGAGTTGTTTATCTAATCTTTGTCTTTTGTGCATTACATTGTAGCAGTATCATCAGATGTACATTTACAGTTTATCTTGTCTTTTCTTTCCAGCTTGGAACCTCCTCCATTGGGCATCATTTTTAAAGCTGATGACCCTGAAATTTCCGCAAAACCAGTCCAATTCACAAAAGTTGCTCATATTGGGAAGAGAGGACTAGATGAAGTTTTCTTTTGGTATCCAATTGCCCCCCCTGGTTATGCTTCTGTAGGATGTATAACAACACTGCATGATCAAGCGCCTTCTTTGGAATCTGTTTGCTGCCCTAGAATAGATTTAGTTAGTCAAGCTAACATAGCTGAGATGCCTATCTCAAGATCGTCAAGTTCCAGAGCATCTCAAAGCTGGAGTATATGGAAAGTTGAGAATCAGGTTTATTAATAAAAGGGGATTATAGTTCTTATATAAGAATTTCTGGTCATTCAATAAATACAATAAAAAAACCATTTTTTGCTTGACCATTCATACACTTTGTTGTTCCTGCAGGCCTGCACATTTCTTGCTCGCTCTGATCTAAAAAAGCCATCAAGCAGATTAGCATTTTCCATTGGTGATCCGGTGAAGCCAAAGACGAGGGATAACATAACAGCTGAGATGAAAATAAGATGCTTTTCTCTGACTATTTTGGATAGCTTTTGTGGAATGGTTAACATTTTACAGATTAATATTGCCTTTGCAATTTTCTGTAATTATTAAACTTGTGTTACTAGTTGATCGTTTGCCTATTTTTTCCTTCCAGATGACTCCACTTTTTGATGCCACGATTACCAACATCAAGCTAGCTAGTCATGGTCACCTTGACTCAATGAATGCCGTGTTGATTTCTTCATTTGCTGCATCAACTTTTAATATTAATTTAGAAGCTTGGGAGCCACTTGTTGAGCCATTTGACGGAATTTTTAAGTAGGAATCTTTGACTCTCCATTCATTGTTCCTATATGTGTGATATGAGATCCATCGATAATATGACTGCACTAACTTGTCATCTTTTTACTTGGAAGGCTTGAAACATATGAAACCAATTTAGGCCAACCCATAAGGGTAGCCAAAAGAATGCGAGTTGCTGCGACCAGTATTCTGAATGTGAATCTGAGTGCTGCAAATTGTGAAACCTTAGCACAAGCTACAGATTCATGGAGAAAGCATAGGGAACTTCAAGAGAAAGCATTGAGATTGTATGAGGTCAGGTGATTTCTTTTTAAACTCGAGTCTTTCCAAGTTCTTATTCTTGTTTATTTAGTTTTTTTTTAACCAAATTCCACAGGAAGCTGCTGGTCCAGATGAATCTGACAAAAAATCAATGCATCTGGCTTTGGATGATGATGATTTTCAGACTGTAGTAGTGGAAAATAAACTCGGTTGTGACGTATACCTCAAAAAAATTGATCAGAATTCTGATGTCATAAATTTGTTGCCTTGTGATGGTTTTGCCACATTATCGATGCCACCTCCACGATATTCTGACAGATTAAATGTTTCTGATGAATCAAGGGAACCTCGATGTTATGTTGCAGTTCAAATTGTTGAAGCAAAGGTTGGCATCGTTAACCTTGATTACTCATAGATTAATCACTCTATTCTCTTCCCTATAATTGTATTAATCAATGTTAAAAATTTGTCCCCATCTTTTGCAGTGTCTGCCCCTTATTGACGATGGAAATAGTCATCGATTCTTCTGTGCTTTGCGCTTGCTTGTAGAGAATCAGGAAGCTAATCCACAAAAGCTTTTTCCTCAAAGTGCTAGAACAAAGTGTGTTAAACCATTATCCCTTAAAGTAAATGATTTTGTTGAAGGCACAGCAAAATGGAATGAACTCTTCATCTTTGAAGTTCCTCGAAAGGTAGGAATACTCAAACTCCCAAGGTGAATCATAACTCTTAAGAAAGGGAGAAGCCTTAAATGTTAAATAGTGCTTGGTCAACACCAAACCTAACAGATGATATAAGCTGGAATTTTCCTTGTGTTGTCTTTATTTTAATTAGGGAATGTAGGTCTATGTTCTCTTGGTCGCTATCTCTGGTACTGAATGTTGCTTCACTGATTCAGCAATTTACTATTTCTAGGAATCCACACATGCTTCAAGTGCTTCATATTTTTCTTGACCACGTGGAGTCCTGCTAATTTAATTTACTTCGGTTATAATCTTAACGGTATAATAATCTTTCTGAATTGAAAAAAACTTTTGCATATTGTTGTCCTAGGGAATGGCAAAATTGGAGGTGGAAGTAACAAACCTGGCTGCAAAGGCTGGAAAAGGTATCAGCCACTCCTGGACTGTTTATTAATTTCTTTCCAGCTTTGGATAACTGTGTGGTATACATAGGTTGATATATTTGTTTTATCATTCATGATGTCTTATACATAGGCTGTTAAGTGTAATTTTTTTATACAAAACAACTAATTATCCTACAACTAGTTGTTGCTCATCAAACTGTGCCATGCACATTAATTAAAAAAAAACTTGGTTTCAGTTTCGGTTATTTTTGTTATTCTCTTAATGATTTTGCTTCAAAAAAAATTCTGCTTGAAATAAACAAATATTTCTTCTTCAGGATGTAAAACTTAACCAAATCGATTAGCCTATTGAGGTTTTATTTTTCACCCATGCATGAATCACAGAATCAGTAGATTAAATATGGATTGTGCTGTTTAATTTATTTTATGGTAGTGTAACACCTTCTGTGTGGTTAATGGTCAGGCGAAGTGGTAGGTGCATGTTCATTTTCTGTTGGACATGGTGTCGGCGTGTTGAAAAAGGTTGCTTCTGTTAAAATGCTCCATCAGGCAACTGATGTTCAGAGTGTTACCTCATATCCACTAAAGAGAAGGGTATGTGGGAAGGTTAATTAATGGCTTTTTCTTCTTTCATGTATAGTCTTTTTCATCTTCGTCTTAACCTCGTTTTTTCAGGGCCAACAAATAGATGAAGCATACTCTGGTTGTTGCCTTTCAGTTTGCACTTTTTTCATTGAGAAAAGCATGGTTACTGATTTTGACAATAAACCGGGAGATGGTAATGATGTTGATGGAGATATGGGTTTCTGGGTTGCACTTGATCCGGAAGGTCCATGGGAAGGTTTTCGTTCATCACTTCCTTTATCAGTTACTACCAGGAAACTGAAAGATGATTTTGTTGCTCTAGATGTGTCGACAAAAAATGGCAAGAAGCATGCTGTTTTTAGGGGTCTTGCTACAGTGACCAATGATTCAGATATCACGCTGAATATTTCAACATGCCATGTCTCATTGATCAATGGTCATGATATTTCTTCCAGGTCCAGCAGTAATAGCATTGTTGTTGAAGAGATATTCGAAAATCAGCAATACCATCCAATATCTGGTTGGAATAACAATGAATATAGGTCTCGCGACCATGATCCAAGGCGTTGGAGTACTAGGGATTTCTCATATTCTTCTAGAGTAAGTTCTCTTGTTCTCTTTAAATATCATACATATCTTATTTCAAACTCTCCTTGTAACTCTTCATTATCATATTCTTGATTTCCTTGAAGGAATTTATTGAACCTCCCCTTCCCCCTGGCTGGAAATGGACATCGACATGGGCTGTTGATAAATCTCAGTATGTTGATATTGATGGTTGGGCTTATGGGCCTGATTATCAAAGTTTAAAATGGCCTCCGAATTCTCCAAAATCAGGAACAAAATCAGCTCGTGATGCTGTTCGTCGAAGATGCTGGATTCGTACAAGGCAAGGAATTGATGAACAGGCCACAACAACCCAAAAGTTTTTGGATATTACTGTTTGTGCGGGCTGCTCTGTCGTTTTACCATGGAGAAGCATGTCAGGAGACTCTAACCAGTGTTTACGGATTCGTCCATCCAGTGATCTCTCTCAAACTTCCTATGGTTGGGGACGTCCAGTATCTGTTGAGAAGGACTCATCATCTGTCGATCAAGCATCACTTTCTCGTCAAAGTACCTTGAAGCATGGAAATAAGTCTCCAATTTCTCCACTGAGGCTGGACCATCTGGAGAAGAAGGATCTTCTTTGGTGTTGCCCCGGGTCCAGTGGTAGATTATTCTGGCTCTCCGTCGGCACAGATGCATCAGTTCTGCAAACAGATCTTAATATTCCTGTTTATGATTGGAAAATATCTGCCAACTCTCCTCTGAGGTTAGAGAACAGACTGCCTTGTTCAGCCGAATACAGAATATGGGAAAGTCTGAGAGATGGTAAAAACATAGAAAGAGAACATGGTTTTATATCATCACGTGGGACTGCACACATATATTCTGCTGACATTCGAAACCCAATATATGTTATGCTATTTGTACAGGGTGGCTGGGTTATGGAAAAGGTAATATATTTTTTTTGTATGCATGTGAGATTGCAAGCAAGTTGGTGTATGCTAATATTAAGTATTATTGTTGTTTCGAAAAACAAGAAGAAAAAAATGATGTTGCGTTCTTTGGTGTTTCCTTCCATTCACATGCTACTATTGATTCCAAAAGAAAAATGTTATGTTCATGTTGTCTTTCTGTCTCTCTATAATCAGGACCCTGTTCTTATCTTGGATATGACATCTGGCAATCATGTTTCCTCATTTTGGATGCTTCACCAGCAGAGGAAAAGGTACAGTCTCCTAATATTTACATATCTGTTCATTTAGTTCTCTCTATCTGTTCACCTAGTTTTCGTGGCTCGCAAATATAGGCTTTACTGTTTTTCTTTTTATGTATTTATTTATTTATTAAAAAAAATAAGCTCTGAACAATTAGGATGTGTTGTATGGATTTGTTAATCATGGATGCCCCCTCGGGTCATTAATGGACCTGTAATTCATAATTGATTAATTCTGTTATGTGTTGGGATAAAGTGTATGAGTAAGAATGGATTTGTTAAACAGGTTAAATTTGCATTCTATTGTTTGCTTCAATGTATCCCTTTAGGTTAACCTATCCACTGTCTTGTTTGCTATCATGTATTATATTTACACGAGAATATGCTGAATCTAGACAAAAATTCCTGATACTCCATTTTTCATTGTCACTCCCCTCACCTTTGTCAAACCAGAAACATTGTTATGATATCCCACATTGGTTCCACACGCAACTGTGGAAGGGCACGTAAGTGGGAGTCACTTCACCTTCAGTCATGGTTTTGGGTTAAGTTAGGGCTCGCTAGCTTGTATGCCTAACAATTTGGTCCAACCTATCGGATACGGATGGGCTGCGGGTAGAGGCTACCCAGTGGTAGGCCCAGGGGTTGCCACCCCAGATGTGGCCTGAGGGGTTCCAATCTTTAAAGAAAGGCCTGTTAAGGAGGGTTCCAATCTCTATATAAGTGGGACAAGAAAGACGGGCTTCTTAAATTAACCCAAGGCAATGGGTTTGATAAATTAGCTAGCAAATATAGGATTTGGTGGGATACCGAATCTATCCCAGCCTTATTCAATCTAGCAAACATGTCCTAAAGATTCTTTATTTTCCTCAAAAGCTCTTGATTTGTCTCAATCCAATGGGACCAGGATAAGGCAAATCGACAGCTTCACATTTGGTTAGGTTAGGCTGTAGGTCTCATCAAGTGATTGAATTGGTTCCAAGTAAGAAAAGTGTACTCATGGTAGGATCTGTGGTATGTGTGATGATAGATCAATCCTGGAGTCCTATATAAATTTGGAGGTTGTTATTGATTCACTTGCCTGTTTCTATGCATATATGTAATTGTATATGTATCTTGTTTTTGGAAGTTATGATCTGATCCATTGCACCTTAAGTTTTATTACAAGCAATCATATGATGATTATCATTACCATTCATGTGTACATTTCTATATCGTGTGATATTATTCTCTCATGAACCTTTTAGTGATTATAATTTTTTAGTGTTCCTCGACAATTTCTACTTAGTTGATCTGAATAGAAATGATTTGACTTTGGTTTCATGTTATTGTGATTCCTTTCATGCAGGAGGTTGCGGGTTAGCATTGAGCGTGACTTGGGGGGAACTGCAGCTTCCCCAAAAACAATAAGGCTTTTTGTTCCATATTGGATAAATAATGAGACCTCCCTCTCGTTGGCGTATAGAGTGGTGGAGATTGAACCTCTAGAAACTGCGGATGTTGATTCTCTTATGATATCCAAAGCTGTTAAATCTGCAAAATCCTCGTTAAAACATCCTTCGCCCTCATTGATTGGAGGACAGGTTGGCATGAGGAAAAATATTCAAGTCTTGGAAGCTATTGAGGATACCAGTTCAACACCAAGTATGCTTTCTCCGCAAGATTATATTGGCCGTGGTGGTGTTATGCTTTTCTCTTCTAGAAATGATATGTATTTGTCCCCAAGGGTGGGTATAGCTGTTGCTGTTCGAAACTCTGATAATTTCTCTCCTGGCATATCACTTCTTGAGCTTGAGAAGAAGGTATATGGACACTATTATTCATTCTTCCTGAAAAAATTATTAGAACTTGTAATTTCTCATCCCCATTTACTTGTCTTTTCAGCAAAGAGTTGATGTGAAGGCAATCAGTTCTGATGGAACTTACTATAAACTATCAGCTGTGATGCACATGACTTCAGATAGAACAAAGGTAGAAAGATTACATATTCCTCTTAAAATACTACTCACCACATTCAAGTCAAGCCATTAGTATTTCATGCCATGATTTTCCCTTCATTCATTGCATAATTTATTTGTGTAACAATGATAGCTTATCTGCTTTTGTTGATTATGAAGTACAGTTTATTAGTTTGTTTTAAGTGATACTCTTCTCTACCCACTTTAGCTAGCACATGATGTCGTCATTCTGTATGGCATCAGGGCCATATGACCAAATGATAGGTCATGTGTTCAAACCTCACATATTACCAAGGATTCAAATTTGGGCTTTTTATTAGCTCTTAAGGCTGTATGTGTAGAGTGTGCGCGTGAGTGCTGAGGTATAGAGTGAGAAAAATACAACTGCCTGAAAAGATATGAGAATAACACATGCGCTTCATGTGGCTAAGGTGGGGAGTATAGGTATTCCCTTGATGTGCTGAATGAGCACCTCATAATTATTCTCTCAAAACACACATTTAGATTATGCAGCATATTTTTAATGAGTTTATTTTTATTGTTATTAAAATTAAAAATATTATAGGTGGGTGCTTTTTTCTGTGTGGGGTTTTGGTTAAGCAGTTAAAAACATCTGATCCTCTCTCTCTCTATAGGTCTGGCATCTGTGGACACAATTAATGGTGTTCACTTTAGAACTTGCTACTTGATTTTTTATTGGACTTGATGATTCCAGAGAAATTCTAATGTCCTTGTTTGTGAAAAATGAGATTCCCATCCTGTTTTCATTTTTGCTAATATATATTTTGTACCTTTCACATGTCAAATTCCTTTGTACATGCAGGTTGTACATTTCCAGCCACACACTATACTCATTAACCGAGTTGGGTGTAGCATATGCGTACAGCAATCTGATACTCAATCGATAGAATGGCTTCACCCTACGGATACCCCAAAACATTTTGGATGGCACTCTGGAAAACCTGAATCGCTTAAGGTCTGTTTTATGTGGATACCCTTAAGACACAAGACTGCCCTTGAAAGCTACTTCACTTATTCTATCTGTTCTATTTCTTAAGCTGCGGATGGACGGGTACCAGTGGAGTGGGCCATTCACCATTGGCTGTGAAGGTATAATGTGTATATGCCTGAGAAGTGAGCTAGGAAGTGTTCACATGAATCTTTCAATTGAAGTGAGAGGTGGAATGAAGACCTCACGATATGAAGTCATAATCCGTCCCCGCTCTTATTCCAGTCCTTACAGGTGATCTTTTGACCATGCAACTTTGAACTAAGTTTTGCTTTCCCTTGTCACCGCTTCCTCTTTTGTTTCGACCAGCTTGAATATTATGGCCAAATGTTTATTAATTCTCTTATTTTCCAGTTATATTACTTTAGACCCTGGGATTCAGCTGGTTCGGACAGATTGAGTGTGCATACTCTTCTCTGAGTATGTAAAATATCAAAAACCCTAAACCCCTGAACTAATATAAGATGAGAAATATATTATGTATCTTAGTGTTTGGAGGCTAAATTTGAATAAGAACAGTTATGGAATAGAAGAATGAGTGTTAAGATGTGTGTGCAAACACTCTCTTTATTCAAATAAACACTTAATGCATTAGGAAGAAAGTAGGAGTTGCCCCAATAGATGAGAAAATCAAAGAAGTGTTTAGATGGTTTTGATGTGCACATTGAAGACCTTTAGATGCCCTAGTATGCCATGTGGAAGTTAGAGTTTCATTATGTTTGATTAAAATGGATGGGGAAGGACTAGAAAGGCTTCACCTGTGTTTAGATTAAGCTTGAATATGCTTTTGAATGGTGATTAACAAATCCATGAATTGTAAAAATCTGGTTTTGTTTGGAAAGTACGTTTGGTTTTTTGAATTTTATTAGGGTAGGATTTGGAAAAGTGGGTGATAGTGGAATTATTATATTTTGAAAAGTAGTGTGGTCATGATTAGATGATTTAGAAGTATGAGAGGAAGTGGGTTTCTTTAATTTTATTAGGGTAGGATTTGGAAATGTGGGTGATAGTGGAATTATTATATTTTAAAAAGTAGTGTGGTCATGATTAGATGATTTATAAGTATGAGAGGAAATGAGTGTTTGAGTTAAAAATATAGATGAAATGAGTATGTATATGACAGGTATATAGAGTAGGATATTCTGGATTTAAAAGTCAGCTTTAAAAACCAGTCAAGACAAACAGACTTTTGGCGTGTAAAATCTGGCTTATTAAGCTGGGAAGATGAAAAGCTATACAAAAAAAAGATACAAAACAACTAAGCCTTTATCCCACTGTGGGGTCAGAAAGGATATTTGTACTTAAATATGAACGAGAATGTGTCTTGACTGAGCACTACCTTGAGATGTGATTCATGTAGCTGGTCATACTTGTGCCAAGGTTTAGTTTGTTGTTGTTGTTGTTGTCAATCATTGGACATGATGCCTAACAAATGTAAATGTATGAGATAGCACTTTTAGCTTCTTAGTTGAGAATCCTAAATCCAGGTTTAATGCGTATGGAACTTGCTGTGTATGTCAACTTAGGCTGACCTTTCCTTTCTGTAATCATTTCAAATTTATTGTGCAAACACAATTTATGATTTAGTTGGATAAGTTATGCTGTATTGGTTATCATCAGACTCACAACAAACTGAATGTAGTGTCTCAGAGTTTGCTTTCTGTCCTGTAGCTGTAGGTACTTTGTGGCCTATTATCCAGAAAACAGGCTAAAGATAGGGACCTTGAGACTAAATTTGGTTCTTATGTTAAATTTAACATCTTAGTGTTTATTTTTGTCTGTAGTGTACCATTGGAAATTTTCATGCGTGATGCTGATCCTTACAAGATAAATGATATAAAGTGACATGAGATGCAAAAATTAGTTATCTTTTCAAATTGTTCGTGTTTACCATGGTGGAGAGGTGTTTATGAAGAGTTTGCCAGTTTTTTGTCAGTTCATTTGAATCACCCATAACTATGTCTTATGCTTTCAATTCTCAGGATTGAAAATCACTCTTTTTTTCTACCAATATGTTACCGTCAAGTAAATGGTTCCAATGAATCTTGGAGGTCTCTGCCTCTTAATGCTGCTGCTTCGTTTTCATGGGACGATCTTGGTAGAGAAAGATTTTTGGAAGTACTGATAGATGGAGATGATCCCATTATGTCACAGAAGTACGATATTGATGAGATTAAAGATCATCAGCCCATCCAGGCTGCTGGAGGACCTCGGAAAGGTCTGCGTGTTACTATAATTAGGGAAGAGAAAGTAAATGTTGTTAAAATCAGTGATTGGATGCCAGAAAATGAGGCAACACCTTTGAACCGAAGTCTGTCTGTGCAATCAAATTCCGAAAGTAATTATCAGCTTCAGACATCAACATTTGTCTCGGATCATGAATTTCATTTCATCCTTGAAGTTGCAGAGCTTGGATTGTCCGTTGTCGATCATTCACCTGAGGAGATATTATATTTGTCCCTGCAAAATTTTCTGCTGTCATATTCCACTGGGCTAGGCTCTGGAATTAGTCGGTAAATTCTTGTTCACAGAACTCTAGCCTTGGTGTTACCCTCTTGCATTAGATCATGTAAAGTTCAACATTATGCTTATTCTGGATTTATCACTCAGGTTAAAAATCAGAATGGGTGGAGTTCAAATAGATAATCAGTTGCCTTTAACTCCAATGCCAGTTCTTTTCCGGTCACAAAGGGTTGGAGATGACACTGATTATATTTTGAAGCTTTCAGTGACCCAACAGTCCAGTGGATCCTTAGATTTGTGCATATATCCTTACATAGGTTTGCAGGTGAGTCTATGCAGTATAATTTGTTTCGTGAACCCTGGTTTTCTGCTGCTAAGAAATCCTTAAAAATATTTTTTCAGGGGCCTGAAAGTACTGCCTTTTTGATTAATATACATGAGCCAATCATTTGGCGCCTTCATGGGATGATCCAGCAGGCTAACATCACCAGGATGTTCAATGCTCAGACCACATCTGTTTCAGTTGATCCCATCATTCAAATTGGGTAGTTATCAAACCATATCTCTTGCAATTATGCTATCCATCTATTTCTTGCATTTGCTTACAAGGACTGCTAATAAATCCTAGTTTTGTGTATCGGCAGTGTTCTCAATATGTCAGAAGTACGGTTCAAAGTAACCATGGTTATGTCCCCAACTCAGCGGCCAGTGGGTGTCCTTGGATTTTGGGCAAGCTTAATGACTGCTCTTGGGAATACTGAGAATATGCCAGTAAGCATTACCTCTCTGTGTTTTGTCCTACACATCAGTGTAGTGAAATAGCAATGCGTCCTTATGATTGTTATCCTAGATTTATTGAGTAAAGTCTTCTGCCTGTTCCTGATTTTTTTAAAGAAACACTCTGCATGTTGCTCTTCCATTCATCTATTTTTATTTTCCTGTATTCCGGATACATCATTTGATAGTTTCACAACATTAAGCTTTTTTTTTTTTGGGTGGGGGGGTTGGGGGTTGCAAAGTATTGGTGATATTAATTTTTTTATTATTGTTTAACAGGTGCGTATTAATCAAAGATTTCAGGAAAATGTGTCTATGAGACATAGTATTCTAGTCAGTAATGCTATTTCTAACATGAAGAAGGATATTCTCAGTCAGCCATTGCAACTCCTTTCTGGGGTTGATATTCTGGGAAATGCTAGTAGTGCACTTGGACATATGAGCAAAGGTGTTGCTGCTTTATCAATGGACAAGAAATTCATACAAAGTCGGCAGAGACAGGTTCGAAGTAATTCAAATCCGAAAAAAAAAAAACACTTAGACTTGCGATAATTGAAAATGAGAATGTTGTGTGGATGTGCATATACTCTAGATAAGATAGATTACCTCATGAATTCATCAAATGAAAATGAAAAGTGAGATTGTGATATAAATGAAAAAATCAGGGAACTTAGTTACGATTATTTGGACTTGACATGGAGGAATAGGCGTTAGTGCATATATTTTAGATGCCACAGCACAATGCAGAAATAGATAAATCATGAAATCAAGGGTAGTGAAGGCCTAAAGTGAATCGAATTTAACTATTGAAAAAGGCATGTTTAACTAAAAAATGGAAAAACAAATGTTTCTTGCAAAACGATAGCTAGATGTGACATTTCCCAACTTAAAAGGTGATTGTGCATGTCTTTTAATATTGTCAATTGGATATTGGTTGCATTATCTTTCCTTCAGTTTTATGATCTCTCTTTTACAGGATAACAAAGGAGTAGAGGACTTTGGTGATGTCATTCGAGAAGGTGGTGGGGCTTTAGCTAAAGGCATATTCCGTGGAGTAACTGGCATTTTGACTAAGCCTCTTGAAGGAGCAAAAGCATCTGGTGTTGAGGGCTTTGTACAGGGTGTTGGGAAGGGATTGATAGGTGCCGCCGCACAACCCGTCAGTGGTGTTTTAGACCTTTTATCAAAAACTACTGAAGGAGCAAATGCAATGAGAATGAAGATAGCTTCAGCCATTGCGTCTGAAGATCAGCTTCTTCGTCGAAGGCTACCCCGGGCTATTGGGGGAGATAATTTGCTTAGGCCATATGATGAGTACAAAGCAAAGGGTCAGGTAAATTCTTTTGTATGCCATGCAATGCTCCCGCTATGGCACTCCCTATTAAATAGTTGTCCTATTTGATGTGCCATAACCAGTATGTAATTTTGACAGCTGTGCATGATAGCCAATGTATTTTATGATGTCCTCTGCTGTTCCAATGAATTTAACAATGTTCTGATATAAATTGAAATAGTTAACTTCCTAGCACATTGAATTAGTGTCAATATTTTACTCGATTTCTTTATTGGTAAAACCAATTTTTAAATAATGCTAGCAATCAATTCATTAAATACTATTTAGTGTAGAACTAGATACGCATTGGTTTTTATGGGATTTACAGATAGCATATTCATTTTTTTAGGGTGTTGGCCACTTGACTTTGTTGAGCTTAATTAAATACTATTCCTCGGAAAAAATTGATGATGCCTGTTTTTTTTTGTTTTATGATTACATCTTTTTTGTTTTGTTTTTCTTTTTAAGCATCTTGGCATAAGTCTCAACCTTTCTTCTTCCATGATGAAGGTGATACTGCAATTAGCCGAATCTGGATCGTTTTTGGTTGATCTGTTTAAAGTGCGTGGAAAATTTGCCCTGACTGATGCCTATGAGGACCATTTTGCACTTCCTAAAGGCAGAATCATTCTTGTCACTCATCGAAGAGTTATACTCTTGCAAGTAAGCTAATATACGTTTGATGCAACATATAGCTCCTCGTGTCAACAATTTTTCTTGTGTTAAACTTGACTATATGGTATATGTTGTTTCAGCAACCATCCAACCTCATTGCACAGAAGAAATTCAACCCTGCTAGAGATCCATGCTCAGTAGTCTGGGATGTGATGTGGGACGACTTAGTGACGATGGAACTGTTTCATGGAAAGAGAGATCATCCTATTGCTCCACCTTCACGGGTTCTTCTATATTTACGGACCAAATTTGTAGACGCTAAGGATGAACATCGCATTATAAAGTGTAACCGTGACTCTAATCAGGCATTCGAGGTTTATTCTTCAATTGAGCTAGCGAGATGTACTTATGGGCCAACACAGTCAATGGTTTGACTTGATTTCTGATCATTTGGTTTTCAATGAAATAATCCTTGGCGATTGCTTACGGTTTGATTTGTCTCAGGCGTCATTGAAGAGCAAAGTAACGAGACCATATTCTCCTATGATTGATGTAGTCACTCCGAAGGGAGGGTATATGCTGTCTCCGCAATATATGCCTTCATCTGTATCCCTAAATTCAACAATGGGAGCATTAAACAGCGATTGAGTGATGTGGGGGTAGGATGAAATGCTGTTTGTGCTTCATACTGTCCTTGCTGAGACGAGGAGGGATACAACAGAGGAAGGCATACTTGTATGAGTATGTAGCTTAGCCTCTCCTCTCCTCTCCTCTCCTCTCTACCAAGTTGTAATTGCCATTGCTTGTACATACTAATTTTTCACTGTATATAAATGCTAGGCTAGGCTAGGCTAGGATCAGAATGTGTGTTGTGTTTACTTACTCTCTATGCATATCAATGCCAAACCTGATCTTCATCAACTCAAGCTGTAGATGCTAAATCAAATGGCTACAACAAAAGCTTTGATAATCACTCACCTTTTAAAGATTAACCAATGGAATGAAAGCAGGCATTACTAACTAGGCCAATTTAACCTTCTTAATTATCACCTTATCCTTTTCATATATTATTATATTATTATTATTCCGTAAAATTGTACCATTTTTTGTTGGTTTCTTTTGATGATAAATGACAAAATATTTCATCCACCCTCCATGTTTTGGACCGTAGAATTATAGGCTGGCTCGGGCCACTCCCTTTACATCCCATTCCTATACCATTACATTTATTATCCACAATTTTACTCCTGAAAATTATTTGTTTTTATCATATAGCTATCAATTGCTTCTCCTATTGATATATTGAAACTTTCCAATTTTCAACATTAAAAAGAAAAAATTAATAAATAGTTATTTCGAGGCAAAGGCATTACTTACAAGAGAATTTACAAAGACAACTGTTATTAACACCTCTAATTAGGGATGTCAATGGGCCGGGGCGGGCCGGGTAGTTGAGTACCCGGACCCAGACCCGGACCCATTCTTTTGTCGCGGGTCCGGGCCTCCCCGTGACCCGCAGGGGGCGGGGCGGGTCCGGTCCATTTTTGGCCCATTTTATTTTTTATTTTATTTTAAATATTTATGTCTATTATGAATAATGTGTAATATATATTATTTCATTTAATTTTTAATTATATAAATATAAATATCATATTTTTTCTATTTAATTAATCAATTAAGCAAATATATCTTATAAATAATAAATATAATAAATAATATAAATAAAATATACATATTATATACATAATATGCTATATAATATAAATATTAAATGGGTCCAAACGGGCTAAAACGGGGCTATAATATAATTATAAAATCTTTTTTAAAGTATAGAATAGAATTAGTAGTATATAATTTCAAATATTTTGAAGTCTATTTAGGGATTCGGTTAACCCGTGGGATTAGCCTATTAGGGACTACACAAATAAATTTAAGGAAGGAGAATCTATATTTGTGTAAATTTTACATATAAATAAATTTTTATTTGGGTATGGATAGATATAGATTCTCCTTCCATAGCTTAGGAGTAGTTTTAATTAAAAAGAAGGAAAGATTAGCCTTAATCGCAATTAAAATTAAGATGTTCCATGGTGGCTTATCATCATGGTCAGCCGCCGCGATGATCAACGGCTCTGAAAATTTTCATTTTCTAATAAAATATTAATAATTAATAATAATAATAATATAATAATGGAGTAATATTTAATGCTTTTTCCAATCGTTCATCCCCTCGCACTTGCAGAAGTTGTTTGCACAGTGGTTCTGAGAGAGAGAATTTCCATACCCCCAATACCTGCCGAATTTCGAGTTTACTCAAGAAATATGGCGATGGCGAGTATCGCCAGGAGAAGAGCCACAACTTTGTTTTCATCATCCTCCAAGAATCTATCCCGAGTCACTAAATACTCATGGATTTTGAGCAGAGGATTCGCTTCGGGATCCGATGACAACGACGTCGTCGTCATCGGCGGTGGTCCCGGTGGTTACGTCGCCGCCATCAAGGCGGCACAGCTTGGCCTGAAGACCACGTGTATCGAGAAGCGCGGGACCCTCGGCGGCACGTGTCTCAACGTTGGTTGCATCCCTTCCAAGGTAATCTTATAGATCTGTCGGTATTCTTGTGTGTTCTCTTGATGGTTTACTTATTGTTTAGTTATTTTGATGATTTTCTGTTTTGATTTGGGTGCTTTGTGAGTTTTTTTTTTTGGAAACTACTGTGAGTTTACCTATCGTATGTAGTCTGTTTCTTGTAATGAATTTTACCGGGCTGTATGCTGCTTCTAATTGAAATGATGGATGATATGTTTTACTATGTTGTGAGGGCTAAGCGTACAAGGTTTGATTTCTCGAGAAAGGCCTATTGTGAAATCTGCTGTTGATTTATTTACCATTTAGTTGAATCTACTGAAATTATTGTTTTGTTTACAAGAATTATGCTAGCTTCAGTTGCTCTTGTCTCTGAATTATATAAATACATGTCTTTGCATCCGGAGTTCAAATGATTCAATTTTTACATGTGATACTATTTATTTAAAAGCTTAGCCATGGTATTTGGTGCTCAAGCTTTGTTGTATGAACTTGGACTCTTGCATCTTTTACAGGCATTGCTGCACTCTTCTCATATGTATCATGAAGCAAAGCATTCTTTTCCCAGTCATGGTGTAAAGGTCGCCTCTGTTGAGGTTGATTTACCAGCTATGCTGGCCCAGAAAGATAAAGCTGTGGGTAATTTGACTAAAGGTATTGAAGGTCTATTCAAGAAGAACAAAGTAAACTATGTCAAGGGGTATGGCAAGTTCATTTCCCCTTCTGAAGTTTCAGTTGATACTGTAGAAGGTGGCAACACTGTTGTGAAAGGGAAGCATATCATTATAGCTACTGGCTCTGATGTCAAAAGCCTCCCGGGGATAACCATTGATGAAGAGAGAATTGTATCATCTACTGGGGCTTTAAGCTTGAAAGAGGTTCCAAAGAAACTTGTTGTTATTGGTGCTGGTTATATTGGTCTTGAGATGGGTTCTGTCTGGGGTCGCCTTGGGTCAGAAGTTACAGTGGTTGAGTTTGCCCCGGACATTGTTCCAACCATGGATGGTGAAGTCCGGAAACAATTTCAACGTGCCCTTGAGAAGCAGAAGATGAAATTTATGCTTAAAACTAAGGTTGTTTCTGTTGACACGTCTGGAAATGTAGTGAAGCTGACCCTTGAGCCAGCAGCTGGTGGTGATCAGACCACCCTAGAGGCAGATGTCGTTCTTGTTTCTGCTGGTAGAGTTCCATTTACTGGTGGACTTCAGTTGGATAAGATAGGAGTTGAAACTGATAAGGCTGGCCGGATCTTGGTGAATGAACGGTTTGCCACCAATGTACCTGGGGTATACGCCATTGGTGATGTTATTCCTGGCCCAATGTTGGCTCACAAGGCTGAGGAGGATGGGGTGGCATGTGTTGAATATATTGCTGGGAAAGAAGGTCACGTGGACTATGATTTGGTCCCTGGGGTTTGTTACACACACCCTGAGGTGGCATCAGTGGGGAAAACTGAGGAGCAGGTAAAAGCACTTGGAGTTGATTATCGTGTAGGCAAGTTCCCATTCTTGGCTAATAGCCGAGCAAAGGCCATAGATGATGCAGAGGGGTTGGTCAAGGTTCTTGCTGAAAAGGAGACAGACAAGATTTTGGGCGTTCATATCATGGCACCAAATGCCGGGGAGCTTATACATGAGGCTGTTTTGGCTCTGCATTATGGAGCATCTAGTGAAGACATAGCCCGCACATGCCATGCTCATCCAACAATGAGCGAGGCTTTGAAGGAAGCTGCCATGGCCACCTATGACAAACCCATTCACATTTAGTGACTCCTTGCTATTTGTTAATTTCAAGAGTCTGGATAATTTCTTTGAGAATTTAGACTGAACCTAGCTTAGTTTTTCTCGATTCATGCCTTGGTGAAATTGGTCAAGTTATAAACTATGGGTTTTTTTTCATCTTCATCCCTCCCATCTGGGATTTTATCGATGAACTTTTGAATAATTGCTCTACTTGTGCACATCTCCACTGAGCTGAGCTTATAATAACTGTAATACGATACCTGCATGCAAGCAGGATTTTTTTAGTTATTTTTTATAAAACAGAAATCTGAATTTATCAGTTGTAATCTCTATTAACTTTTGTAGGTTTTTCCTGCTTTGAGTGGTGAGTGGATATATATTGAGAAATAGGATTTGGAGGAAATTATATTTAAGAGAAATAAATGCGTAGTTTGATTTATGAGTTTTGGTGAAACTTCATAATGGCTATTTTCCCAAACCAAGTTATATATGATATGCTGCTGTACCTGAGCACATCCACACCAAAGCAGAGAATGCATTCTGCTCTTATTAAATCATTCATATTATGTACCCTCACTCTTTCTTTGCTGGATATATACACTCTCCAAGGCGTGAGTGCAGTAAATGATTTGATCTCAGATGTTTGCAGCAAAACTAAAGCCCCAAATGTGTGCTCACGGGTTCTAAGATCAGATGCCAGAGCGCGCAAGGCGTCTTCTCTGCGTCAACTTGGCCAAGTGAGTATGGAGTTGAGCAAATCCAGTGCTCGGTCAACCAAGAAACAGATAAGTAAGTTGAGGGGACGGACAAGAGACAAGGAAGTGAAACAGGGGCTTCGATCGTGTTTGCTGAGTTATGAGAGTGCATTGTATTACCTTGGGACAGCGACTTACTACTGGGGAACTGGTGATTTCGCAGACGTTGCTACACATGCTGCAGCTGCAGTGAATGAGCCCATTTCTTGTGGAGGCTACTTTGCAAAACCCCCGGCTGTTGTTATCAAAGGGAACACTGAGGTGGAATTACTTTGCAGGGTTGTTATGATCATTTCTAATCGCTTATCCTATTCTTCCTTGTCCATTTTTCCTCAGGAATAGGAATAGGAACAGCACAATGTTGTTTTACAACAATTAAATTAAATATACTGCTTCCCTTTTGATAAGTCATATTCTAGCATAATTATTTGGTTGAAATTCATGTTTAATTGATTGACTTATGTGCTAATTTGGGTGCTAAATTGACTTATTTGTCTTTGGTTAATTGAGGATTTAATGTTATAAATTGATGTGGAAATGGGCTGATTGTGTAGGAAATTCGTTGCTGCCAAGTAGCTGACACTGACCCCATCAGTGTCAGTGAGAAGAACGAAAATTCAGCATAAATAAGGAAAGTGTTGTTGGACATATTCTCATATTGTCTCTTAAATTCCAGCGAAGAGATCAGCCCAAGTCAAGCCCATATTGTGGAGAAGGCACGATAGATTAGTCAACAAGAAAAGAAAAGATCCTTGAGATATTTTAGGAAGAGATAAGTAAGGAAAGAGATCAAACAAGATTACTTTGGGAAGAGATAAGTAAGGAAAGAGATCAAACAAGATTACTTTGGGATCAAGATAGAGATATTTTAAGGAGGAGATAATGTTTAATTTGGAGGGGGAATATACACGATATTTTTGGGGAGAGAAGAACACGATCAGAGCAGAACAGAAAGGAACGTGAGGAACTGAAGCAGATTGGCGTGAAACAGAAGAACACAATCGAACATCATTCGGTTTTATTTTATTTTAATTTCATCTTTGTTATGAATATGCAGGGCTAATCCCCTTTTCTAGTTTAGGATTCGTGAACCTCCCGTTGAATTATTAATTTAATTATTTAGGATTTTTATGTTGAATCTTGTGTGCAAGTTTATTTTATTACATGCGTTGATGTTCCTATAGTAATTTGATAATTATTTTGGCCTGATCAACTAGATTAATTATTTAATTGCTTACTGTTATTCTATGAACTACAATCCGTAATTGTTGTAGGAATTTGATTAAGTAACAAATAGAGGTAATTCCCTCTAGGTGTAATAAAATCTAGGTTGTATGATACCTAACCGGATTTCGTAGCCTAGTAATCCTATGTTTAGAGTTTTAATGCATCTACGAGTTCGAATCCATAGGGTCACTCGTAGATAGTTCAATTTAGTGGTCGTACCCTAGTTGATGAACGTAAGAACATTCGGGTTGATTGGTCGTACCTTCAATCTAGGGATTTGAGTTTGTGCACTAGGCTAGACGTTTAATTCGTATGATGAATTAATTTAGTAAACGGGAGGGGATCGACATCCTAAACTAGGCTTTAATCGCTTGGTTAATTTGAATATTAATTTTCATCTACTTTGTTATTTAAATTGAGTTAATTATTGTCATTATTTTTATAATTTTTCTGCAATCAAAATTCCCCCTATTTTATTTAATATGTTTGAGTCACTTGAATTTAATTAAAGTTCGTTTTACTCTCTTGGGTTCGACCCTACTTGCTACTATACTACGTAATAGTGTGAGTTGGATTTATATTTATTTTGGTACGCCTGCGACAGCATATCAAATTTGGCGCCGTTTGCTCGGGGAGTAAAATTGAATTTTATTAAATTTTTTGTGTTTCTGACATTATTTTGCATTGTTACAGGTTCTGGAATTTTTTTTCGAATTTTTCTGGAATTTTCAAAATTTTCAGTTATACTGACACTGACCCCATCAGTGTCAGAAGGCCCTGTTTTCGAAATTTCTTTTTCTGTGGATGATTACTCGATCTTCAGGTAAAAAAACAGCTTGAATACATATCTGAAATTGAGAGAACTGCCCGGAGGTTGAGAAAGGAGTCCCGGAAGAAGAAGGAAACAAGTTCGTCCATTGGCGAAACCGTAGAAAACCTTACCAAGTCCGAACTTGCAGCTGGTCCACTTCATCTTGAAGAGGAGAATTCTGATTTTTCTGATCTAGAGGAGGAGGATATTATAGGATCTGAGTCAGGAGAGGAAAATATGGCTGAAAATAATGAGGAAAAACCTTGAATGAATTGGCAAATCCGGACATAGTCTATCAGCCGTTATGCATTAACTTTCCAGCGATCACTGATAATACGGTATTTGAATTGAAATCAGGATTGATTCACTTACTTCCTGCTTTCCATGGTCTTTCAGGTGAAAATCCTCACAAGTTTTTGAAGGAGTTCTCGGTTGTATGCATGAGCATGAAACCAACCGGAGTGACGAAGGAAATGGTCAAGCTTAGGGCATTCCCCTTTGCAGTGAAGGACATGGCGAAGGATTGGTTGTATTACCTCCCTCCTGGATCGATTAATACGTGGGCCGAAATGGAGAAGCTTTTTCTCCAAACGTACTTTCCGGCCACTAGAGTTGCTGTCTTGCGCAAGGAGATATCTGGAGCTCGTCAGATGCAAGGGGAGAGTTTACATGAGTATTGAGAGAGGTTTAAACGCCTCACGTCAGCATGCCCCCAGCATCAGATAAGTGATCAGTTGCTGTTGCAGTACTTCTATGAAGGGTTGTCGATCATGGATCGAAACATGCTTGATGCTGCTAGCGGTGGAGCATTCATGATGAAAACACCTACTGCTGCTAGAGACCTGATTGCTAGAATGGCTACCAACGCTCAACAGTTTGGCACACGAGATCCATCGATTAGAGAAGTGAAGGAGGTCCATGACTCTAAGTTGGAAGAAATTTTGAATAAGTTGACACTTGCTGTAGAGAATCTTGCTAAAGGAAAAGAGGTAAACCCACCATTCTGTCAATATTGTTTATCTAACAATCACTCTACTCTTGATTGCAGGGTTACACCTAGTGAGCAGCAAGTAAACGCCATGGGGCGACCCTATGATCCCTTCTCTCAAACCTACAATCAGGGTTGGAGAGATCATCCTAATCTCAGGTATGGAAGTGGACAAGGAAGAAATTGGGGGCAACAATAGTTTCAAGAGCAGAGAGTGGTGAATAGGCAACACAATTACCCTCAAGATGGTGAAAATCGCCAATTAGGTGGTTCAAGTTTCGGAGCTTCATTTGAGGAGATGATGAAAGAGTTGGCTGCCAGCAATCTTAAATTTCAAGAGATGACACATTCATCCATTCAGGACTTGAAGATGACAACTCAATCGTCAATCCAGAACTTGGAAAATCAAGTAACCCAATTAGCTACAACTGTAGGCCAGATGCAAGCTCAAAACAGTGGAAAGTTACCCTCACAAACGGAGGTTAATCTTAAGAATGTGAGTGATATTACACTGCGGAGTGGGAAACAGTTGGAGGAGGTTGCACCGTCCAAAAAGCCTGACCAAATCATGCAAGAAGATGATGAAAAACCTGCTGGAACAGTGGAGGATCAGACTGATCAGTTTGGGGCTGAAAAATCTGACATGCAGAAACGAAACACTGACACTGACCCCATCAGTGTCAGAAGGTTGAAAAAAAATCAGGTTAAAAATTCTGACCCTATTTCTTTTGATATTAACCATTTGCCTTTCCAAGCAGGATAAGGAAGCCAGACACCACTGAGAAGGATAAGCAGTTACTTGAAGTGTTTCGGAAAGTGCAGATTAATTTACCTCTCCTTGAGGCAATTAAGCAGATTCCGAGATACGCCAAGTTCTTGAAGAATTTGTGCACCAATAAGAAGAATTTGAAAGTAGATGAAAAAGTGGTGATGGGAGAAAACGTTTCAGCTGTCTTCCAGCAAACGTTACCTCAGAAGCGCAAGGATCCTGGCATGTTTGTGGTTCCTTGTAAGATTAGGAGTTGTAAGGTGGAGTGAGACATGTTGGACCTTGGAGCATCCATTAATGTGATGCCTCGATCAGTGTTTGAGAAGCTGGGTGTGGGAGAGTTGAAGAAGACTGGAGTTGTCATCCAACTTGCCGATCAAAGCCAGGCATACCCAGATGGAGTCATTGAGGATGTTCTTGTTCAGGTAGATAAACTTATATTCCCTGCTGATTTTTATGTGTTAGAAATGAATGACCACCCATCAAATTTCACTCCTATTCTGTTAGGGAGACCATTCCTCAACACGTCATGCACTAAGATAGATGTGAGTGAAGGTACTCTAACAATGGAATTTGATGGGCAGATCATCAAATTTAACATATATGATACTATGAAATATCCTGATGATGCTAACCTGCTTTCTGTTGTGAGTACTATTGACCCTATTGTCCAGGAACACTTTGAACTCACCAGTAGGGATGCATTAGACACAGTAATTGATCATGGAATCATGAAGGAGGATGCTGAAAGATGTGATCATGAAGAGCTGAATCACTACGTCAATGTTTTACATAGTTCCTCTCAGAGACCAAGCACCTTAGATGTAGCTTCTGTTAAATTGCATGTGAAGTCTCCTAAAGACATTAATTCAGTTTTTGCTATGAATGTTGTTGAGCCTTTGGTGCAGGATTGTTTTAAACTAACTCGTAGGGATAACTTTGGCACCATCATTGCAAATGGAAGCATGATAGTGCATGAAAATAAATTGAAGAAAGAAAAGCTTGGTGAAGTGCCTAAGCTAGAGTTGAAAGTGTTCCCCGAACACTTGAAGTCCTCGTTCTTGAGGCCGAACCATGAACTCAAGGAATATCATAAGGGGTTTCGCATTGTTGAGGTTGATCGGATGGAGTGGAACGAAATTTCACATACTTGAAAGATATACCTTACCTAAGTCGAGCCAACGACAATAAACAAAGGCGCTGATTGGGAGGCAACCCAATTTTCTCGCTTTATTTTTATTTATTTTATGTTTATTTTTTTTCAATAAGGTGTCTGATTGCTTAATTGCCTGAGGTTCTACGATACGGTTTGTGAATTTAATCGCATAGTCTACTTGAAATTTCATCGTCAAGAAATAAATAGTGAAGTTGGGTCATGAATAATTTTCCTGCCCTACATTTTAATATATTAGAGGTCCAACTAATTTCATTTTTTTTTGGAAATAGGCCCAATTATGTTGGCCCATGAAGAATTGGAGAAGAAATTAAAGGCCCAAATTAGATTTGGAAAGACACCTCAATTGTACCTGCAAATTGAGCACCCGCCCGCGGCTTCCACCGCCATCACTGATGCTCACTCTCCCATCGCGCGCCCTGGTTCTAGATGACGAGTTAACACCCCGGTTTGGCGATGCGCCACCACACGCGCAGCCGCCTGCTCGCGATTGAAGGGAGGGCCGCCACTACCGTCTGCAGTTGCTGGGACTACTGCCGCACCAAACGCGGCCAGTCCAGCGACAGAGGCCACCGCTGCTCAGTTCGAGGCGGCCGAGGACAGTGATGGATCGCCGCGACCCAAGTGCCGCCGCCCGTCCATTGTTGAATGGAGAACCTTCAGCGTCGGAAGCACCCGACAATCCACCTGTCGCAGTCGACCGCACACGCAATAATAAATAAGGTGTACTCAACCCAATTTCTTATTCAGTTTCTCTTTTATACTTGCTTTTGTTTGGGGACAAACAAATATTTAGGTGTGGGGGGAATTTTAAATGAAAATGTGGTTAGAGTTGTTTTGTGAATATGTATTTTGATTTTTCTTTCTGATTTTGTTGATTTTGGTGAGTTCTTGTGGCTGTATTTTAGGCATATTTAGGTGGTGTCCATTCTGAAATTGCATGTTTTGGTAGGGTAATGTTGCTAAATTTTCTGATTTGGGGTGTAAATTTGCTTAATTTCTTATTTCTGGTCATGTTTTTGGTTGTCCTCTGAATTTTATGTTGATGTGGAGTTTGAAAAAAATTGAGGCTTGAAATCTATTGAGGTGAAGATGGTGATGCATGATTGAGAGAGTAGCAATGTGTTTAGGGGCTGTTGAAATCTGATTTTCTTTGCAAAATTTTTATGATTGTAGTAGCTGATTTTCTTTCAGGATTTCATGGCAAATATACCCAATTTTTGTGAGCTTTTGAGCCATAACGAGCTATCATCTATAAGCTCTATTGAACTTCTTTCTTGAGTGCATTGAATTTGAATTGTTCATTCTAGAACTTGCTCTTTTGAATGCATTTCAAGACCATGTGATTGGTTGTGTGTGATAAAATGATAAGGGCACTTAGGTTTAACCCTCTTGGCTTAAATTATCCCACCTGATTGTGAAAAACTTTAGGGAAGCCACGTTGAGCCTAAGCCTTTTATTTGGATTATGAGCACATAAATGAACCTTAAATTCTCATTTCTTTCTTAAACTTCTCCATTTGAACCCTTCATCACTTTGCTATATGTGAGTCTTGTGAAAGTACTTTGTGGTTGAATTGATGATGGTGGGGGGAGAAAGCTGAAAAAAATTTGAAATAGTTGGAAAAGGAGAATAAAAAAAAAGGGAAGGAAGGTTGGATGATAAAAAGAAAAAAAAGGAGTCTGTTAGAAAAAGAAAAGGAAAAGCAAGAAGTTGAAAAAAAAAAGAGACTCTGATTTAAATGTAAGCCTGATGTTCCAAATATTGAAAAGGAGCAGGTGTGGGGAAGTTTTAGGTATAAGAAAATATTTTGAAAAGGAAAATGTGAGGATAATGAACGTTTTGATTTATAGAAGATCACATGGTGTAAAGTGATGCATATAGCCATTCTTATCTCTTTTTTTACCTCACCTTGACCTTAAGCCCCATTACAACCCAATCAAAGGCCCTTTGATTATTGCACTTAATCCGTCTAAAGTTGGTGGAGAATTGATTTGGGAGCAAGCTTATGGTAATGGCTTTTCTTTTCAATTTTTGAGTGATCTTGCTACCTTAATCATATACTTGAGCGTGATTGAGTGAATCTTGGTGAGGCCATGGAATTTTGAAACATTTGAAGCCATGAAAGTTGCAAACTTTGAGTGAAGAGTCATGTTTCATTTAGTTCCGAATGCTTATTGGTTGCTTGTCTCTTGAAGTGTGTAACTTTCATTTGTCTTGGTAGATGTTCATTGGTTTTCTATTCTCTATGATTTTGGTTTGCTTGAGGACAAGCAAAGTTTAGGTGTGGGGAGATTTGATAAGTCATATTCTAGCATAATTATTTGGTTGAAATTCATGTTTAATTGATTGACTTATGTGCTAATTTGGGTGCTAAATTGACTTATCTTGTCTTTGGTTAATTGAGGATTTAATGTTATAAATTGATGTGGAAATGGGCTGATTGTGTAGGAAATTCGTTGCTGCCAAGTAGCTGACACTGACCCCATCAGTGTCAGTAAGAAGAACGAAAATTCAGCATAAATAAGGAAAGTGTTGTTGGACATATTCTCATATTGTCTCTTAAATTCCAGTGAAGAGATCAGCCCAAGTCAGGCCCATATTGTGGAGAAGGCACGATAGATTAGTCAACAAGAAAAGAAAAGATCCTTGAGATATTTTAGGAAGAGATAAGTAAGGAAAGAGATTAAACAAGATTACTTTGGGATCAAGATAGAGATATTTTATGGAGGAGATAATGTTTAATTTGGAGGGGGAATATACACGATATTTTTGGGGAGAGAAGAACACGATCAGAGCAGAACAGAAAGGAACGTGAGGAACTGAAGCAGATTGGCGTGAAACAGAAGAACACAATCGAACATCATTCGGTTTTATTTTATTTTAATTTCATCTTTGTTATGAACATGCGGGGCTAATCCCCTTTTCTAGTTTAGGATTCGTGAACCTCCCGTTGAATTATTAATTTAATTATTTAGGATTTTTATGTTGAATCTTGTGTGCAAGTTTATTTTATTACATGCGTTGATGTTCCTATAGTAATTTGATAATTATTTTGGCCTGATCAACTAGATTAATTATTTAATTGCTTACTGTTATTCTATGAACTACAATCCGTAATTGTTGTAGGAATTGGATTAAGTAACAAATAGAGGTAATTCCCTCTAGGTATAATAAAATCTAGGTTGTATGATACCTAGCCAAATTTCGTAGCCTAGTAATCATATGTTTAGAGTTTTAATGCATCTACGAGTTCGAATCCATAGGGTCACTCGTAGATAGTTCAATTTAATGGTCATACCCTAGTTGATGAACGTAAGAACATTCGGATTGATTGATCGTACCGTCAATCTAGGGATTTGAGTTTGTGCACTAGGCTAGACGTTTAATTCGTATGATGAATTAATTTAGTAAATAGGAGGGGATCGACATCCTAAACTAGGCTTTAATCGCTTGGTTAATTTGAATATTAATTTTCATCTACTTTGTTATTTAAATTGAGTTAATTATTGTCATTATTTTTATAATTTTTCTGCAATCAAAATTCCCCCTATTTTATTTAATATGTTTGAGTCACTTGAATTTAATTAAAGTTCATTTTACTCTCTTGGGTTCGACCCTACTTGCTACTATACTACGTAATAGTGTGAGTTAGATTTATATTTATTTTGTTACGCCTGCGATAGCATATCACCTTTATCACTCCATCATTTTAAAAACTTAATAAGAGCATAATAGCTATCAAAAAATATATCCGGTTCATAAGGATGCCCAAACCAATAATCTCAACTATTAATGTGTTTTTTTAATGAAGTATGAGAACTATTATTTTGACTTTTAATGAAATGTTAGATGATTGTAATTTAAAAATACATTTTAACTATAGAGCACGACTAGGCTACAACCATTCCTATGAACTAGTTGGTGCAACTGGACCCTACAGCAACAATAATTAAATTCGCGGATCTGCACATGCCATGGCCGGCACGACTCGTGCCATAGCTGGCACGACCCGTGCCACTGCCCATCAAGCCCAAATCGCATTTTTTCGGTCCGTTTGTGGTTTTTGATGTGAAAATTTTCTATTTTGAGGTGGAATCCGAATTTTAGCAGCCCTTAACTATAAAAGGACCCATTGGAGTGTTCAAAACCCTAACTCTCCATAACTCTTCACAACCCTACATACTTTTCCATATCCTTTCACCGCACCATCTCATCCACCCATCCCAGGAAGTTCATCGGTGTTGCTTACTTGAGAAGAAGAATAAGAAGATTTGGAATCACAGAAGGAAGAACGGAAAATCACGCCACATCTAGGGTTTTTCTTATTCTTTCTTTTAAACTTTTGAATTACAGACCTATGGCTATGTTTTCATACCTAAGCATGTGTATTGCCTGTAACACCACGTGCTAGTACTTCTTGGATAATGCTAGGTTTTGAAGGTTGAATTGGTTTGAATTGATGACCTAGACTAGGTTGGATTTCTGCAGTATACTATTCCTTTATTAATGCTTTGATTTGAGATTTATATTTTTGTCTTATATGGTATGTCATCATTCATGATATGTCATTGTCTGATGCATATTTATGCTTGTTGCTTGTTGTAACAACAAATTTTGTATTTATGATAAAATAAATACAAATTGAGTACAAGGATAATTTCAGATGGATTTAATTTAAAGAGTATGTAAATGGGTTACAATCTCAATCAATCATCTGATTCTTCTCTCGAACCAATCTGGCTTGACTTGACTTTAAATTGACTTTGACTTTGTTGACTGGAGTGTACGCTGACTGTGTTGACAGCGTATGTGTTGAGCTGGATCTTCAAAAGAAGCTTGTCCGAGCTCGAGTGTGTAGCCTTGAACGTTGACCCGAAGGCGTTAAACCTTTGTTCGGATTGAATATTGACTGAGAGCTTTCCACGCAGAACACTTGATCTGGGGGACTTGAAACCTTGATCCCGGATTAGTGGTTGTTCTTGACTTGAAAGTTATTTGAAGATGCTTTGAGGCTTGAAGACTTGAAGATCCTCGCTTGAAGCTTTGGAGACTTGAATATTTGTTGTTCGCTTGAAGAACGCCGGATCGGAGGGGCTTGACACCTTGATCTCTGATCGGAGGTGGCTGACTGGAAGAACGTCGGATCGGAGGGGCTTGTCACATTGATCTCCAACCGGAGGCCGTTGGCTGGAAGAACGCCGGATCGGAGGGGATTAGAACCTTGATTTCGGATCGCAGGCCGTTCTTGACTTGAAGATGCTTGAAGATCTCAAGGGAGCACTGCTCGTATTCTTGATCTTTTCAGAAGCATATGCGTCTTCAGATGTTTTAGTGTATTTAAAATAAATGGAAGATGGCTCCTTATATAGGTGAAGGGTGAGGATGCCCCATAAATAACTCGTAATTTGATTGGTCCAGTGCTGATTTGACCTGATTCTGTGGGCTTGGGCCTTTTACTTGCTTAGACTTTAAGTTAGACATATTTGACTGGATTTAGCTTAATTATCAATTATTTACTCATTTATTTTTGGAATAGATTTATTTAAATCCCTTAATAAATAAATAATTAATTGATAATTATTGCATTAATTTGCAACATATTTTCCTTTAATAAGCAATAAAATTCAAGTGCCTACGAATGCCCCTCGCATTTTGTTCACGGGCGCCTTTGTGTTGAAGTGAACAAATTGCGATAATTCATTCTTGATCAATATGATTGAATTTTATTGCTTGACTCACCAACTTAATACGAATAGCCCGAATTATGACTGAACTTAGGAGAATACTAAGCTGTCTATGTACCTCTATGAAGAGGATCAAGTCAGAACGTAGTTTAAAGAAACATGATTTGGTTTGGATGAGGGGTGCCATACACATTTTATACTCATGCTGGCCAGGAGTGACATACAGTTTAGGCTCGTGCGTCATGGAGCGTTGAACTTAAATTTGCTGACAATTTATACTCATGTCAATGAGTCTTGAATTTGAACTTGTAAGCAGTTTATACTTGTGTCAGGAAGTCTTGTGTGGATATTTTTTTCACTCATTTTGAGGAGCTTTGTGTGGACAGTTTTTTTACTCATGTCAAGAAGTATTGTGTGGACAGTTTTCTCTCGTGTCGATGAGTATTGTATGGACAGTTTTTTCTCTTGTATCGAGGAGTATTGTGTGGAGGTTGATAGTTTAGACTCGTATCAAAGAGCCTTGTGTGGACAGTTTTAGCTCGTGTCGAAGAGCATTGCATTATTTGTGTTAGATAGTTTAAATTCATATCAAGGAGTATTGTGTGGACATTTTTAGCTCATATTAAGAAGCATAATATAGATAGTTTTAGCTCGTATCTAGGAGCCTTGCTGGTGAAGACTTGGGAGATTTCAGATAGTTTAAGCTCATATCAAGGAGCATAATACAGACAGTTTTCGCTCATGTCAGGGAACTTTAAATTTGATTTTGTCAACAGTTCATTGCCCCCAATCTTGGGAAGAACTGTTTTCTCTTACTTCAACTTCTTTTCTATTAATCTTTATAGAAACGACAAACTTTATTTGTTGTTTCTCTTCCACGAGCTCATCAAAAGGCATGTCATCAAACTCGTATGAGTCTTGATTAGAGGGCCATTCGATGTCAGACTCAACTCCATGTCGTGAGCTCTTGTAACCAGCTCTTCAAAGGTTTTTGGCCGAATTCCTTTGAGTATGTAGTGAAGATTCCACTGCATCCCTTGAATGCACATTTCAATAGGTTTCTGACAGCTTTTCTTTGCAATTGAGGCTTAGGCTTCTCCATCTGTTGATGTAGTTGATGGCATATTCTTCATCCCTTTGACGAGTATTTGTTAGCTCCATCATGCTAACAATTCTTCGTGTGCTATAGAAGCGGTTGAGGAATATTTTTTCCATTTGCCCCCAACTATCAATGGAGTTAACTTTCAAGTCGATGTACTAATCGAAGGCATTTTCTTTAAGAGATCGGACAAATTGTCTCACCATGTGATCTTCGTAGGTCCCAGCATCATTGCATGTCTCAACAAAGTGTACCACATGTTGTCTTCGATTGCCTTTGTCATCGAATTGTTGAAACTTGGGAGGTTGGTAGTCAGTTGGCATCCTCAAGTTGTCAATCCTTGTTGTATATGGCTTGACATAGGTTGAAGAAGATTTAGAGCTCCCTTCAAACCTATCTTTTATCGTATTTATCACGATGTTCTTTAGCTGGTTGATAGGAAGTGTTCCGTCAGTTGAAACATGTATCTTATCCTCAGATGGCTTTTTTTCAGATAGATGATACTTCGTTGAGTCTTCCTCCCCATGTTCATCCTCAACTTGTTTCTTATTTGCATGACTTGTCTCCACATTATCCATTTTCTTCATAAGTACGGAAATCTTTACATCTTGAGCTTCCATATGCTTGGTGAGTCCTTCAATGGCTCTCATTATACTTGCGAGTTATTCCTCAATGGTTATACCACTCGTCGTCATTACTGCAACTGCAGTTGAGGCAGATGGTGAGCTTGGCATTGAGTGAGGAGTTGAGCAGATAGAATCATCTTCACTATTTTTATCGCCCTGAAATGGCTTATTGAGAGTAATCCCCACCATATGGTTTATCTTTGAGGAGCATGCCGGCATACTTCTTGTAAAGTTTTTAACCTTGTCAATTTGCAACTCTAGAGGCTTTGATGCAGTTTACCTTCGTATCGCAATCTTTAGCGAATTCATGACTTGCGTCTTCACAGGTTATAGCTCTAAAGGCTTTGAGGTAGATAACCTTTTTATCGCGATTATAAGAGGATTCATACTTTGTATCTTCGAGCTTGTTGAGAGAAGAGATGAGAGATAAAGACTGCCCCATTGGGCGTGCCAAAATTTATAACAACAAATTTTGTATTTATGATAAAATAAATACAAATTGAGTACAAGAATAATTTCAGATGGATTTAATTTAAAGAGTATGTAAACGGGTTACAATCTCAATCAATCATCTGATTCTTCTCTCGAACCAATTTGACTTGACTTGACTTTGACTTTGTTGATTGGAGTGTACGCTGATTGTGTTGACAACGTGTGTGTTGAGCTGGATCTTCAAATGAAGCTTGTCCGAGCTCGAGTGTGTAGCCTTGAATGTTGACCCGGAGGCGTTGAACATTTGTTTGGATTAAACGATAACTGAGAGCTTTCCACGCAGAACACTTGATCTGGAGTACTTGAAGCCTTGATCCTGGATTAGTGGTTGTTCTTGACTTGAAAGTTGTTTGAAAATGCTTTGAGGCTTGAAGACTTGAAGATCCTCGCTTGAAGTTTTGGAGGCTTGAAGACTTGAATATTTATTGTTCGCTTGAAAAACGCCGGATCGGAGGGGCTTGGCACCTTGATCTCTGATCGAAGGCGACTGACTGGAAAAATGTCGGATCGGAGGGGCTTGTCACCTTGATCTCCGACCAGAGGCCATTGGCTGGAAGAACGTCGGATCGGAGGGGCTTAGAACCTTGATCTCGGATCGCAGGCCGTTCTTGACTTGAAGATGCTTGAAGAACTCAAGGGAGCACAGCTCGTATTCTTGATCTCTTCAGAAGCGTATGCGTCTTCAGATGTTTTGGTGTATCTGGAATGAATGGAGGAGGGCTCCTTATATAGGTAAAGGGTGAGGATGCCCCATAAATAACTTGCAATTTGATTGGTCTAGGGCTGATTTGACCTGATTCTGCGGGCTTGGGCCTTTCACTTGCTTAGACTTTAAGTCAGACATATTTGACTGGATTTAACTTAATTATCAATTATTTACTCATTTATTTTAGGAATAGATTTATTTAAATCCCTTAATAAATAAATAATTAATTGATAATTATTGCATTAATTTACAATATATTTTCCTTTAATAAGTAATAAAATTCAAGTGCCTACACTTGTGTCATAGAAGGAAATGAGTAAAGGGATCTAACCATATAACATTTATTCATTAGAATAATTAATATTAGACACTTAATATATCTATTAATTACCAGAAGATTTGGTTTCTTAGATTGTTAGGTGGAAATTGGAGTTTAATTCTTAAGTACCTATAAAGGGAAGTCTAGTGTACTAGCCTTTAATGAAATTTTACATGAAGTACATAGAGAGGGAGTATGAATTATTCTTCTGCATCAGAGGGCTTGAAGCAGATTTATGTGTTAAGTATACTTTAGAAAAAGGATTTAACATAATTAAGTGATTGCTTTTATAAGAACGCCAAGAATTCTAACAGATTGTCTAGTGATTTGATTTGACCAATTTAACTGGATTTCCTAATACTATCTATTTTCTCTCTTGAAAACTTCTATATTTAATTTTATTTGCTATTTTATTTTTTAGTACTTATTTTCTGCATCTTAGGTTTAATTAATTCACTTAAATATCCAAAATTGTCTTATATTAGAATTGTTAGGTTTAAATAGTATGTTTAGAATTATCCTTTGGATTCGATATTTTTATTTGGTCACACGCTGAATTACAATTAATTCTCTATACTTGGGGACACGTAAAAAGGTGAACAAGCAAATGGCACCGTTGTTGGGGATCGAACCCAGGTCACCCGGATCTGCTCTCCTCTCTCCTCATTAATACGGTCCCCACTTGCTCTTCTCTTTCGCGGATCTGCTCTCCTCTCTCCTCATTAATATAATCCCCACCTGCTCTCCTCTGTCCTTTTTATTATCGGTCCACACCTCTTTCTCACATTATCACGCACATGTCACTTTCCTTCGCTCTCTCTCACACACACACACAACGCACTCGTACATCATTTCACACTTATTCCACCAAGCCCTAAATTGGAACTCCTTTTTATTTTGACATTTTCTCTCTCATTTGGTGCTACAATTAATTAAAGTAACCTTAATTTTCAAAGACAAAATTAGAATCTCAAATCAGTAACCTAATTTATTATAAAAGATAAATAATTCAAAAAAGTAATCAAAATCAAATCTTAAATTAAATAATAACCTTAATCATATTAAGAGTAATAGAAAATAGTAACCTAATTAATAAAAAAAGTTACCTAGAAATATTAATCAAACAGAACAATATATAAATAAATCAATAAAAGAGTACTCTAAAATTCAGTTTATAGTAACCTAATTTATTCTAAAGAGTAACCTAGTAAATAAAAAGAGTAAGTTTGAGAATAAATAATAAAATTAACAATAAAATAAGATTAAATTATTACAGTTCACGTTACCATGGAGAAAAATACGAGAGAGAGATAAAAGAGCAAGAGAGAAAGATGGATAGAGTATTTTTAGTGGATGAGATAGATGACCAAATCTGGTAAACCCCGATTCCACTCGCTGCTGCCGACGACCAGCCCTTTTCCTTCTCCGCCGCCACCACTGCCCAATCCAAGATGATGCTGGGCATGAATTGCAGCTCCTCCGAATGGGCATTTCAGCGATTCCTTCAGGAAGTCGCCGCCCCTGATCGGGACCCCAACCATTACTGTCCTCCTCCCCCCCCACTCATCCCCAGCCCCCTGCAAAACGACGACGTCGTGGAGATCAAAGGCAGACGAGTTAGGGTCAATGGAAATAAGCAGCATCCGTCCTCAAATATCTCGGTGACTCTGATGCGTATCAGGCTTACCTGAAAAGTCGCCTCTAGCTGGCCTGCGCCGCCGTCACGTTGACTCGAGTATTTCTTATTTTTCATTGATGAAGTTTTATCGAGTTTGAGGTGATCCTAACGATGATGATGAGAAAGACGACGAGCGATGCGCCAAAGAATCCAACTGAGCTTGGTTGCTGCAGGGTGGCGGTTCGAATCCTGCCTTTGGCATGGATTTGGCCCCTTGCAAGCACAAGTTTAACGGTGAGCCCTCTCTATAAGCCACTTGAGGCACATCCTGCGATTTGGCAGGGGCGGTGGGGGCCCCTAATGGTGGGGTACACCATTTTTCAAGAATCCAAACTCTTGCAGATCTGATAAAAAGAAGAGAGAGAAGATGATTGCATCCAATCTTTTCAGATCTGACAAAGGAAGAGAGAATATGACTGCAACAGAAATATTGCTTATTATAAATGAGTTTGATCCACTTTAAAATGTATGAAGTGGAAGATCCGATTGCACCAATTTAAAAAAAATGGCGGACCTATTGAAGTCTTTGTATTAACTCTTATAGAATAATAATTTTGTTAATACTATAATTCAATTCGATTTAGTACTAGTAAAGTAATTTTCAAAGTATTCGTTAATAACTCACATCAGCCGAAATTTCTTTAGGATTAAGATTTTAATGACCCATTATTACTAACTCATGATTAATTAATGTTTCCTGATTTAAAAAAAAATTTTAGAAAGCCCATTAAAGGCCCATTACAAGAGAGCATATTTGGGTTCTCAATTCTTCACTTGGGCCTGAAAACCCTACTGCGCCCAGGGGGAAGATTACTTGCACTTCACCCATACTTTGGACTCTACAGACTTCACCAACATCCACCGGCTGCACGATTCCTCTCGACGCCGCCGCTGTCGCTGCTTAGGACAAGCTCTTCTCTGTGCCACCAATCTCCGATTCGTCCGACCTTAATTTCGAGTTGATTTTCGAGCCATGTCGGAATTGAATCAGACACTTCCTCCGCCCGGTTCGATGTCTTTCCTCTTTCTTCTTTGGGGCTTTGTCGTGTTTGTTAATGATTTCGATCTCCATTTGCTGAAATTTCAGATATCGCTGAGGATATCAAAGCCTTGCAACTCGATTCATCTGGTGTGTTATTTACTTTTGCTTTTCTTTCTTCTTGTGGGAAAGGGGTTGGGGGGGGGGGGGGGGGTGTGGCGGGATTTGCTTCGTTTTAATATGGCATTTGGGTGAGGCACTTATGTGATATACGCATATTGGTTTTCATTCTCAATTCATGTCTTTGTACTGTTTACTACGTTCGGTAACCGTGCTTTTGTTAGTTGATGATAATGCGACCGCTGATGTGGAAGAGGAGACGCCTGATGCGATTGTCAGTTCTGATAAGTTGGATGTAGGTAGGTAGAGTAGAAACCCATCTCTTAATTAGTTTGCGGGTACGTTTCTATAGCTGTTTGATATGATGTTAAATTATTTGTTGCTTTTTTGTATTATATCTTAACACTTTTAGAGGAACTGTACTCTTCATTTTAGATGCAATAATGATGGGCTTGTGCTGCATGCAGCATGTCATAATTAAAGTAAACGGCCTTAGGGGTTGGTTTTTCAAGCTGCTTGATAACGTTTACTGTGTTTATGTGTTTTTCGCTGAAGTGATGCCATCTATTACAGTTCATTAATCACATTCTCCAATATCATGGATTGCAGGAAAATTAGTAAAAGCTTTATTCTTACAAATTAAATATTGTTTTATTCCCATTGAAACATCATAATTCATCTTTATCTGATGAAACACTCACAGTGATTGGTGTGGCGGTTGGCAACCAGTATGTACAACAGATTCATCTAATTCTAGGAAATGTTACTATGTAAGCTTAAAATTAGGGGAGAGTTCTCAAGCTATTAGGAAGAGAAAAGTGAAGCCCGTTGGTCCATAGTATGGATACTTTCATGGCACATTCAGATATCTCCATTCTGTAGCCGTATTTATTACCTAGGGATCTAGTTTTCTCATAGTAGTAGCTAGTCAATGCAATATAACTTCGTAGAAAAAATGGAAACCTTAATATATTAACTTTTGCCTTCCTTTTATGTGTAAAATAGTAGTTCTCCCAGACTCCCAGTGCATTTATTATCTGTGTCTATGATATGAAAGTTGCATGGGTTAATTCGTGGGATATCACTTCGGCTAAAAACCTTAACAGGTTAGAATATTAACAGTTTTCATCCATCTTTCCTTCTTGTTTTCTTGCCTTCATATTAAGTGCATCTTCAATTTCTAAAGCTGGTTTTTGAATTGGATTCTATTTGATTACAACCAGTTGCACTTTATTTGAAAAATATGCACTCATAGTCTCAGTCATTCTTGGATAAAGTAGATAACTTTTTCGTATCCACTTTCCTCTTGTAGACTGTTTGCTAAGAAATTTTTATCTGATGAGTTGCTCAATTTTATGATTTGAATTGCAACATTTATTCAATGCCTTCATATGAAAATCAGTACATAACTTTGCAGTATATGGTGCTACTGAATTATATACTTATATTTTTAGTTAAATATTTGACTTCACTCGTTTGCCCTCTCTTTTGATAACAAAACAACCTTAAATTTTGTTGCAGATTTTTCTAATTTTCCAATGTAATTGATTGTCCCTTGATGCATTCACTCATCTTTATTTGTAACTAGTTGAAAATTGAAATAAATTGAAGTATTTTGGACTAATTATGAATTAACTTGCAGCTGAAGGTTCGACAGTGGAGTCTAACTCGAACTCCAAACTAGTGCAGGTTGATCCACAAGACGTCATTGATGGTAGGTTTCAAATAAGACCTTGTTGTTGAGTATTTTGAATTTTATAACCAATCTATGTCCATTAACTAGATACATAGCAGATGAAAGTAACGTTATGCTTATTCCTGTATACCCTTATCTTTTATTTATTGTGATCTTTCTTTTGTTTTTCGTTTGGCCAGTTTATGTTACTGCGTTGTGCTGCTTCATGATTCCTCTCAGAGTCATTTTAGATTTTTTATTATGTTTCTTTCTTTTGAAACTTGTGTTTATGGTTTTGTGTTTCTTTTTTTTTTCTTTTTCTTTTTTTTTTTTCAGTCAAAGAAAAAGAAAGCCCTCCTCCAGATGATGTTGAAGAGCAGGTGGATGAACAAAAAAAGAGGCATCTCAATGTTGTATTTATTGGTCATGTTGGTCGGTACATTTCCTTGCTCCCTCCCCCAACCTTTCCACTCTTTGCACTCATTGCTGTGTTACGTTTTTTGTTTATTGAAAATTTGATTATTATTTTATGTCATCAATATTCTTGGAGCATTAAGATATGCACAAAGTTCTTTGACACTTGCTAACAATTTGAGTTTCCCTTTCTTTACCTCTCTGGTTTTTGGCCTGCTCATGTTAAGTGTTGTTGTTATTTGCTCTATCTCTATACTGGATGGCTTTTTTTTTTAATATAATCAAAAATTTTCGATTGTTTTCCCCAGCTAGAAGAATACCTTGACAAACTAAATAGAAAAACAGAATGATTAGAAGGGTGCACTCTTAGTTTAGATGCTCATGAATAATACGTGATAGCTTGTTGCCGGTTCTTATCAATGCGTTTTCCTCCATCTAAACTGCAGATGCTGGGAAGTCCACAATTGGAGGCCAAACTTTATTCCTCAGTGGTCAGGTTGATGATCGAACTATCCAAAAATATGAAAAAGAGGCCAAGGAAAAAAGTAGAGAGAGTTGGTGAGTGCATCCTTGGCATATCAATTTAAAGCCAACTGATTTCTTATCTTCCCTATTTATAGTAATTGTGTGTATTTTTCATATTGGAAATGTATTTTGTTAGTGATGGCATATATATGCCTGATGCAGTATAATAAGGGCGAGATGATTCTCTTCTCTGCTTGAGGAGGACTATTATCTTAATCAGTATCAATTAACAATATTCCATATCTTGTCTAGTGATGAGTCCTTTGCTTCTGGTTATTGGATGTGTTTACAGTTTTAGGGTTCTGCAGGGATTCATATGTTTTCTTTGTTGTATCCTGCCCTTATGCTTTAGCCCTTACCTTAATTTGCCTCCTAGTCTTCTACTTGCCTGATATTGTTGTTGAATTTGTGCGGTTTCTGTTCTTTGAAGTGTTCCTTATGTTTAAGTTTGATAGTTGATTTATTTATGTTCACAATTTATTGACTGCAATTCTCCTGAAAATTACTTGTAGTTTTATTGTAATACTGGCTTTTTATCTTTTTTCATTACTAGGTATATGGCTTATATTATGGATACAAATGAAGAAGAGAGGGCGAAGGTAATGATCTGTTTGTTGGTGTGCTGCATCTTCTTCTTGTGCTTTTGTTTGCTGGCTGGGTTGTGGATGAATTTCTTAATTGTAGGGAAAAACAGTTGAAGTTGGAAGAGCTCATTTTGAAACAGAAACAACCAGATTTACTATTTTGGATGCCCCAGTAAACTCTATATTTTTGTTAACTTCATTATACATCTCCTTCACCGTCTTTTTTAGGTTTATTGCAACCAATTGAGTGTAATTTTCTTTTCTAGGGTCACAAAAGTTATGTACCTAACATGATCAGTGGAGCATCTCAAGCTGACATCGGTGTGCTAGTAAGTAGTATTTCAATTTCAGAAAGTTTTACTCTTCAAGAGTCTCGGTTTATTTGTCCTTTTGGTATCACTAATTTATTGTACCTCCATTGTGACAGGTGATTTCTGCTCGGAAGGGAGAATTTGAAACTGGTTATGAGAGAGGTGGACAGACACGAGAGCATGTACAACTAGCAAAGACTTTGGGAGTCTCTAAGCTTCTAGTTGTTGTTAACAAAATGGATGAACCTACTGTAAAATGGTCAAAAGAAAGGTTTTACCCCTGTACAATTTCAATTAGCATCTTCAAATCTAGTTTCATTATTCTTTTCTTTGGTTTAATTTTTTCATCTTCTCAGATTTGATGAGATAGAGTCGAAAATGGCTACATTTCTAAAGTCCTCTGGCTATAACGTGAAAAAAGGTAACTCCTCAACATCTAATTGATGTGGGCTTGCTCTGATAATCATACTCTAATAATAAGTCTTTGTAGGCACTTTTGTTTGTTCTTATTGGATGCTAAAGTGCTCATGAATATATCTCAATCATGCAGTTTAGTGGAATTTTAAGTTTATTCTTCTTCTTTTTTTTTTTCCTGTTATCATGCGGAAGACATGATCTTGTGTTTTTATTGTAAATATTTTGAGCTTTAAGATTTGAGCATTATGCAGTTTGGAATGTTATATTCTTGGGTGGTTTTGTTTGAACTTTAGTTCTCTAATATCCCTCGGTCCATGGGCTAAAGTTCTGTTATGTAATTCTTATTTTAATTATTTGTTTTCTCTACCCCAATGGGGTCTGTTATGTATATTTTCAGATGTTCAGTTTCTTCCAATATCCGGTCTTTTGGGGACTAACATGAAAACCAGAGTGGACCAAAGTGTTTGTCCTTGGTGGAGTGGTCCATGCCTCTTTGAAGCTCTGGATGCTATTGAAGTTCCTTTGCGTGATCCGAAAGGTCCATTCAGGTACTGTAGAATTTTTCTACCTTGGAACCAACATTTTGTGAATTACTAGTATCCCGAGATAATGTGTGACTGCCTGATCAGTTGTTCATCATCTCAAATCTTCAACAAGATCAATACATTTCCTGCTGGTTAAGCTTGTATGTAGTCTTTGTTCTTTGGTTTTTAGTTATGATTGCAGTACATTCTTCTGGTAGTTATTTCAAAAATAGGTGTATACTCTCATCAATTAGTTAGCTTTGCTGAACAAATTGCTTTTGCATATAATATGCTATTATTTTTGTTGGGATAAGCTTTTGTTCTATCGTCTCTACTTGATTTATTTGGAAGCTTAATGTTAGTCAACTAATGTCTTTCTCTATCTCTCATTTATTATAGGATGCCTATTATGGACAAATTCAAAGACATGGGAACTGTTGTTATGGGAAAAATAGAATCTGGGAGTATCCGTGAAGGTGATACCATGATGATCATGCCTAATAAGGTGCTATTTTTTAATCATCATATTCAGAACATAAGCATTAGTTTTATAATTTTTTTGAGTATCTGGTATGAAAAAAGTGATGGTGTTACTCTTGGATTCATTTGCAGGTTCAGGTCAAAGTTCTTGCTATCTTCTGCGATGAAGACCGAGTGAGGCGTGCTGGACCTGGTGAAAACTTGCGAGTCAGAGTCTCTGGGATTGAGGATGAGGATATTGTAGCTGGTTTTGTTCTGTGTAGTGTTGGTAGGTGTTTTGTGTGCACTATTTATTATAATAATATTTATTCACATATCATAAATCAAATTTTGTTACATTCTTATACCTTTGTGTGCTTAATTCTATTGTTTTATTCTTGAATAATTCCTTATGGTTAGAAATAATAGAAGAATTTTAGAACCCTAACCTCATGAATAGGATGTGCGGTAAAGTACTGGGACATCACTAGGAGTAGTGTCTAATTTTGTTTGGTAAGAACATCGTTTGATTTAAATTTTGGATTTGGTTTCTTGATAGGAAAATAAAGTCCAATTGAAAAAAAGGTTATTTCTAGTCTCTAATGATATTCATTTGCATTCTTTCTGATAAATAGTTGAGCAATCAGATTTTTTTTTTATCTTACTCTCCTTTTAAATTTCAATTTATGCTGTTACCTTAGTCAATGAACCTTCGCCATATAAAGCTTGAAATGCATCTGCAGTAGTAAGTCGATAGTTAGATTTTTTGTCATGTCTAAATTTTGATATTTATATCTGTATGTGCAGCAAAACCCATACATGCTGTCTCTGAGTTTGTCGCCCACTTGCAGATTCTGGAGTTGCTCGACAATGTACATATGTCGCTCTATTCGTGTCTCTTTTCACTTTTTACATATCTTTCATATACAGAACTCTAAACTCCAAGTATAATATATGCTGACTTAGTATAAAATTCCGCAGGCAATTTTTTGTGCTGGTTATAAGGCTGTTCTGCACATCCATGCAGTTGTGGAGGAATGCGAGATTGTTGAATTGATGTCTCAGATAGATCCAAAAACCAAAAAACCTATGAAAAAGAAACCTCTTTTTGTTAAGAAAGGTGCTTTGGTTGTCTGTCGGGTTCAGGTATTATTATGCAGCAGTATTACAACATCAATACTCTTTTGTCAGCTATACGGCAGAAACCATGTGATTCAATTTCAAAAGTACTGCTCCTGTTAATTTCTGATGACTTCTTTGGAGAATGACTCCATTTTGTTCTATGAATAATTTGTTCTATCATGGTTGATACGATCAGTCTTCCATTGGGATGGATTGATGGAGAAGAAAATTTTCAGTGATTTTTATATCCCCATCTGGCAGCTTGCTAATGTTAATAACTTTTTGTTGCTTATGACATCAGTTCTGCCATATAATATTTTTATGCAGGTTAACAACTTAATATGCATTGAGAAATTTTCTGATTTTCCTCAACTTGGACGATTCACACTTCGGACTGAAGGTGAGAAAAGTAGTTTGTTGTTAATGATTAGTGGCTACTGCATGCTCAACGTTCTAAACAACTTCCCATGACTTCCATACGTGACAGGGAAAACTGTTGCTGTGGGAAAAGTAACTGATCTACCTACTGCAAGTGACAGTGCATAAAAATTTTTGCCATTAGGTGAGCCTCTTGATTAGCCTCCTCAAACTATATGGTTTTCAGTGGTTTATCATTATTACTTTTTCTGCGTTATAGTTAGAGAAATGATGCAAGGATATATCTTGCATTTAATGCTTACTGGAATATCTATATAGTTTAGCACCTGAAGTAATTTTTACCATTGGCGCTCATCTGAAAACTCAAATTCTTTAGTAATCTAGATATTGCATGTTTGAACACTTTGTTATCAGCGTTTATTAGGCTCTGAAGGTTTCTTGAATTCAGCTTAGAGTTGTGCAATATCTGAAATGCATCTGGAAGTTCTATCTACACTTATTATTGCTCATAGTGCTATCTGAATACTTTCCTGATTAATATAAATAACCTTTTATTTTCTCTTTTTGTGCCCATTGGAAATTGATAGTTGATAGATTTGTCTTTTTCCCCTTCATGTTCAAAAGTGTACTAGTAAATGGTTAAAAATGATGAACAAATAAACAAAAGTATTGGAGTAAAATATGAATAAGTAAATATAATAAAAGTAAATTATAATTCAAAGTGACGAGAAGTTTGGTGTTGCAGCTGAGGTGAAGTAATTTGCAAAGAATCCGACGAGATGTGAAAGTTGTTGGCCCTTGGAATGTGTTTGCAGCAATGAGTAATGGGGCATCAGCAACAACTGATCCAAGACAGGGTAGTTTTGTTGCATTTCCATAATGATACACTCCACTCCACTTTTGTTGAGATTTTCATTACTGCTGTGAGATGTAAGTCGGTCGTCTTCCTGAATTGAAGTGTATATGATTGAGAGGTGCTTGCTTTACACCCTGATTTGTAATATTCAATGTTTGTTTGGGGATAAATTTATAATTTAACTCCATTGGATGAGCAGTTTTAAAGAAATGGTACAGAAACTGATACAGAGAAAAATATTGGGATTTCTTGTATGCATATATTTTAAAATATATTCATAATATTAAAAAAAAATTGTACTCCCTCCTTCCATATGGATAAGTAATCCATTTTGCTTGTCCTCTCCAAAGGTATCTACTTGTATAACTACTATACACTTTATATAAAATAATTGACAAAGTATGTGAAATTGCTTGTGAGATGTGTTAAAGTATATCTATTATAGATAAAATATGTTTAATGGTTGTTAAAGTGTGTTTTGTTAAGTATGATGAATGAAGAATTAAAGTATAATTTTATAATGTTATAATATAATTTATTATTTATATATTTTAACTAAGTATACTTTAACTATATAATAAACATTTATAGTAATGGATCGACTCGTTTCATAACTGTCTTATAAGAGATTCTCTCAAAATAATTATACAATATTTTTTAATTCACATGAAAATGACTAATGATTCCCTTATGGGCTTGCTGAAAGAGTATTATGAACACATTTTCAAGAGATCTTATGCCATTTTATTAATTCACAGTAAAGTGTTAGATTTAGCCAGTGCTGTCCACCAAGGATAAAAATTTCATCGAAGTGTTAGTCTTTACTTTCGTTATTAAATGTTATCTTTATAAAATGTTATTATAATTTTTTATTTATACTATATAAATTGTTTATGAAATAATTTATAGTATTATTATTATTTTTTATCGATTGAGTATCGTTTTTGTATAATTATTATGTTATCACTTTTTATTCAGCTCATGTTAGGGCTTACATAAGGTGGTTTTACACAAGACTTACCTTAAGACTTACCTTTAAAACAATTAATTTTAATTACGTTGTTTTGTTTTGATGTATTATAAATTTGAAATGATTTTCAAATTCATAGCTCAACAATTAATTTTAAAATTATATTATATTAAATATCAAAATTTGCAATTTTATTAAATTTAATTTTTAAAAATGTTGACTTTAAACATATAAATAATTTATATATTTAAAAAAGAAGTGGTAGGGCATTTGGAGTGGAGGGGAATATTAAATTCAAATCTAAAATGTGAATTCATTCATTTAAAATCGGAATGGATGGGGAATATTAAATTCAAGAGTGTATATTGGGTGCAACTAGTTTCATGTATTTTAATTGTGCACCGGGTCAACCCATTTTTCAATGGGTCATATAAAACCTAAAATTAAGCCCAAAATTTTCATTCTTACGTTAATTCATCCATGGCAATTCCTCCGACTCTCTCCCACCACGGCGATTCTCTCCCACGGTAGGCCATCGCCGATTTCGCCGCAAGGTTTCGGCGATCTGCATCCGTCATCTGACGATTTTACCGCACCTTGCCGATTTTACAACTCTGCAAGCAATCCATCTCTCATATTCATCGCAACTCTATAAGAAATCCATCTCTCTCAGATTCATCGCAACTCTGCAAGCAATCGATCTGATAATCTTAGCACTGTAAGTCTCCTCCGCAAATAGTGTCTTGAATCTCTACCAGTTAATATTGTTTACATATGTTGAATTATTCTTCTTATTTTGTTACCTTTTATTTATTGGATATTCTTATGTAGATGCATTGGTATACTTGTAATCTTAATTCGTCGGGCTGACTGAGTTCATTGAATTAATTATTATTATCAGTTGTTTTATGAGGGATACATTCAAGATAATTAATGTATATGGTTTATCTCTTAATTGCATATAATTGTGGTCTGAATTTTAAAAGGACATGATTTGAATGGTTGATTATTTTAATTGTATATGTTTTCCTTGTTAATTGTGTATATGTATGGTCGGAATTGTATGTGGGCATGATATGCATTTGATGTGATGGATTTTTTTTACTGTATATGTTATCTCCGTTAATTGCATATATGTATGATCTGAATTGTATAAAGGTATGATCTGTATTGTACATGGTTATGATTTGTATGTTGGAATAGTTTAATTATATATGTTATCTTTGTTAATTGTATATAGGTATGGTATGAGTTGTATGTTATCTCTGTTTCTCTGTTAACTGTATATAGGTATGTTTTGAATTGTACATAGCTATGGTTTGAATTGTACATGGGCATAATTTGTATGTTGTATTATTTTAACTGTATATGTTTTCTCCATTAAATATATATATGTATGTTCTAAATTGTATGTGGTCATGATAGGAATCTTTGTAGCATTGTGCATCCAAATAAGCATCGATATGCTCATCCTTGAATCGCTAACGTGAGAGACACATCTGAGTCGCCAACTACAGACCTTCATACACGTTGGAAGAGCTGTCAAAAACCTGTTGTTATGCCTAGAATTTTATTTGTATGAACTTGAGGCTGATAGTATTCACAATTGAATTGATTTTTTTTAATTCCTTTTTTGTTGAATTATTTTGAGTGATCTTTATTACATCACATTTGAGATCAAAAATTTTGTATTTTTGGCTTATCTTTCTCTTTTTAAATTTAGCAATGGAATCCTGCATTTTCTTATGACTCTTCTTATAGTATACAGTAACTTGTATGATAGTAAATTATGTACAAATATTTACTAATAAATTACAGTCTTAAAGAAAAATTAAAAAAAGATTTACTGTTTTGTATTGCAACTTATACATTATGATTCAAAACTTATATAATATGAACTAATATTGTATACAAAATAAGAAAATTATATAGAATAGTTCAAAACGTATAAAATATGAACTAACATCGTATACAGTAATAAAAAAAAATATATACTTTGATTCAAAACTTAATAATATACACTAAAAACAATTATATAGTTAAGAACTAATATCCTTACTGATAATCAAATTATAAATACATAATTAAATATACACATCAAAATTTATATTAAGTACTTAAATAAATACACTATAGGCTTAAAACCTATACATTTTGTTAATAAAATCTATACACTTGGCTTATCAATAGAAATATTCAGATCTACATCTGAATCATCATTCTTCATTTTCGAATCATCATTCTTCTTTTCAAAATGTACCTGCATATAGAAGAACAACATTTTCGTCATTAGCCATGCTTGATTATTACAACATTGTTTTGAAAAGATTTACTTAGAATCTTATATGTGATGCTACATGGATAACCAATAACAATACCAAATACAATTATGATAAAAATGACAATAATTTAAGGCATAATAATAGTCTACACATTACAATAGTTAATTACCTCACACTTGTCATGATACAAATTGCTCTAGTTAATTACCTCACAATATAAAAATAGGATAAATATTAACGGCTTATGATATCTTATAACAAATTTATACACTCTTCTCTCTCTCCTTTACCCTCTTAAATAGAAAAAACACAAATTAAGTATCTTACTAACTAAGACAAAGCTCTCTTCACATTTACAAAACATACAGTAAAGAAAAATTCATCACCTCGAATGCACACTGCTACCAAGATGCCAATTGTGATCACATACAATTCAAAAAATATCTATATACAATTAACGAAGAAAATATATACAGTTAAAATAATACACCATACTCATCATTAGGGGTGGCAATTCCCGACACGACACGATAATTGCGGATTAGTGTTTGACCTTATTGGGTTCGTGTCATTATCGTGTCAACCCAATAAGGACACAAAAATTTTGTGCGTGTTCGTGTCGGGTTCGTGTCAACCCGTTAAGCACTATTAATATTAACAGATGACCCATTAACCCATTAACAACCCAATAACTTGTTAACAACCCAATATAAATATAAATTAGAAAAATATATAATAAAAATACTTATTAATAATTTTAAAATATATTAATTTAAAATTTTTATTTATTTTAATTAATTTTTTTTTTTATCATGTTGTGTCGTGTCAACCCGTTATTTTTCGTGTTCGTGTCGTGTTGGAAGGAATTTTTATCGTGTCGTGTTTGAATTTTGCTCTTATCGTGTCGTGTCACTATCGTGTCGACACGAAATCCAACCCGTTAGCACGAATTGCCACCCTTACTCATCATACCCATATACAATTCAAACCATACATATATACAATTAACATAGAAAATATATATAATTAAAATAATCCACCATACAACAATTCAGACCATACCTATGTACAATTAACGGAGAAAACATACACAATTAAAATAATCTACAAATATCATCATGCTCATGTACAATTCATATCATACATATATACAATTAACACAGAAAATATATACAGTAAAGAGAATACCTTCATTCTCCACTCGAGCTGTGTTGTTGCACAATAAGCCTTTATATTTATAAAAAATAACTTTGTTTTCCACCCCTGCTGTATTGTTGCATTCCATGTTTCCCTCATGCTCAATTGTACACAATATAGAAATTGTATTTACATATACAGAAATAACCACATAAACTCCAAAATTAAGAAACACATGAATAATAGAATAAAAGAAATATAAAACTTAAAAAGAACACAAACACATATTACAATATAGAAAAAAATTAATTGAATTGCTGTGCAGACACGTTGGGAAGAATCAGAGTGCATCGATATTCTTTTGGCGGCTGAATCGAAGTAGCCATGACGAATCGATGGTGAGGTGGTTGAAAATCAAACTCAAATCGAAAAAGAAATATCGAAAAAAATCGAAGAATACCGCAGAGATCGAAGAAATTAGAAAGCATAGCGGTTGAATTAAACAAGATCGATTGAAAATACTAGAAAGAATGAGAGGATTGATCGAGAGAATGAGATAGAAAGGTAGGGTTCAAAAGAGTATGGGAGAAACAGTAGAAAATGGAAGGTAGGATTTCAGAATAAAAAAAAAAAAGGTTGAAACATTATTTATATGCCGGGTCAGAGAAATGGGCCGGATCTGGGTGCAACCTTGCACCCTGCATGCAATAATCTGCCTAAATTCAAATATAAGGTTTGAAATTCATTAATTTAAAATTATGAATTTGTAAAACCATTTATTTGATCTACGGTTCTACCATCCAATTTGAGAGAGGGATAGAGAGGAATTTATAAATCTCTTTCAAATCCTTCTATCCAAGGATATAAATATATTCTTAACAGGCCAGCAACTTGGCCCGTTAGCATTGAAGGAAGCTGAGTGCAGGTCCCAAGTAATTTTAGGCCCATCGAATCCAATATTTGAACCAATGCCTCCCTTCACCTTATCTTACCGAAAACTATTCGATCAGAACTCACACTATCTGTGAGTGGAATCCTCCCCTCGCATCACAAACACACACAGTAGGAATGACATCTTTAGCGCAGCAATTTGGTGGATTGAAATGCCCACCATTATCAACCGTAAAAAACACCAGATTCTCCAATCCTAAGAACAATTACTTATTGCTGACAAGAAAGAAAACTGTAATTTCAGCTGCTGCGGTTGCAATAACAAATGCACAAACAAGAGAGAGAATGAAGCTGAAAGAGATGTTTGAGGAAGCCTATGAAAGGTGCCGTACTACCCCCATGGAAGGCGTGTCCTTCACCACTGAAGATTTTCATTCTGCCCTTGAAAAGTATGATTTCATCTCAGAAATTGGAAGCAAGGTGCGAAATTCCTTTCTCAATTACCTTAATCATTCGAGTTGGATTTTGTTGTTTATTCTTTGCTAGCGTCTACACTTGTATTTGGGGTTATTCAGTGGGTAATTTAATGGGGGACACAGAGGCGGAGCTGGTGGGCTGAGGGTGGCAGCTGCCCCACCCCCAAATAAGCGAGAAGTGAATTCTATCATCTTTTCTTTTTGTATATCCATGCCTACCTTCTTTTTAAACAACTAGTTTAATGTTTCGAAAATTCTAAATTTTCTTGTGTAATTCATCTAATGGAATCCAACTTCAATTTTTCTCAATTCTCTTTGAATCTTAATATTATTGCTCTCACTCTTACAAAATTAGTAATATTTGAGAACAAAATCATGAACATCCATTTGAAGTAATGAACTTCGCTATAATCCATTATTTGCTTATCTATTTTTCTTATCTTGATATCTAAATGCCTTAATTTTTTAGTTATTTCCTTTGGAATCTCTTTACCTTTTTTCCCCTTATCAATTTTTGTAAACTCATCAACTCAAACTCAGTACTTATCTATTAAAGTCGGCCCTAATTTCTTAACTCTTTTATTAAATAAGTAATAATAATAAAATAAAATAAGAATTGAGAGCTTTCTAAATTCTCGAAACAATGTGTTTAAGAAATCAAAGAGTTGATGTGGAAAATGTGTTTAAGATATTATGTTATGTTTGATAGATAAAGCTGGGATAACTTTAAAATATTAAACTTGGAACTATTGATTTACGGAAACTTTATGTGTCTTTCCTTGTTGTGGCGATTAAGTTGGAGCAGCGTTATGTGTCACTATGTTACATTGTCTGAAAAGAATGTGTGAAATTGTTACTCATTAATCATGAACAAATATATTCATGAATTTTACACTGGGAAAATGTTACTACTATTTTTTATGCTTTTTTTGTGTATCATAATTTTCAAAATAATGGAATCATATGTATCGTTTGTTATATTTTAGTTATCCAGTAATTCGCAGGTAAAATATGGATAAAAGAAAAGGAGTGATCGATACAATGATTTGCGCGATCAGATTGATTTTTGTTTCAACTTCTTTTAGGTTAAGGGAACAGTTTTTAATACAGATGCAAATGGGGCATTAGTTGACATAACTGCAAAATCGTCAGCTTACTTGCCTGTTAGAGAGGCATCCATTCACAGTATTAAACACGTGGAAGAGGCAGGAATATTTCCTGGTTTGCGTGAAGAATTTATAATTATTGGGGAGAATGAGGCTGATGATAGTTTGATCTTGAGTCTTCGATCAATTCAGTATGACCTTGCTTGGGAACGATGTAGACAACTTCAAGCTGAAGATGTTGTTGTCAAGGGTAAGGTAGGTGTGTGGTATACTATTTTAATGTATCTGCTACCATTTTGATATTTTAACTGGCAATGTAAAGTTTTTTTACCCGTAACTCCATTTACTTTATATCGATGAGCAGGTGGTTGGGGCGAACAAAGGTGGAGTGGTGGCCTTGGTGGAGGGTTTGCGTGCTTTTGTTCCATTTTCACAAGTCTCATCTGTTAGTCCTTCGATCTCACATGCTCATAGGTTTCCTTTCATGTTTAACGACATTATTTGAATGCTACATGGTGTTAATCCATGCGAAATAACGTAAAGAAATTTTTTTACAGTGCTTGCACTTGTACCCCATTTTGATGTCATGTGAAAACACTCGTTTAATAATGTTCGCGATTCACCAAGTACTAGATCAATTATAGTAAGCTCTTCTCATAGTTAATGAACTTGCATCAGAAATCAACTGCTGAGGAGCTTCTTGGAAGGGAACTTCCTCTGAAGTTTGTGGAGGTAGATGAAGAACAGTCTAGGCTAGTCCTGAGTAACCGCAAGGCGATGGCTGATAGTCAAGCACAGCTTGGAATTGGTTCTGTAGTAATGGGCACGGTTCAGAGCTTGAAACCTTATGGTGCCTTCATCGACATAGGTGGAATTAATGGGCTTTTGCATGTGAGCCAGATAAGCCACGACCGTGTGTCAGATATTGCTACAGTTCTTCAGCCGGGGGACTCCTTGAAGGTGAACATTGTGTAGTTGCAATGCTTGTGCATGTTTGTGTGAATTATTCACTGACGAGGAGTATAAAATGTGGATGTAGGTTATGATCCTTAGCCATGACCGTGAGAGAGGGCGGGTGAGCCTGTCTACTAAGAAGTTGGAGCCTACTCCTGGCGACATGATTCGGAATCCCAAGTTGGTATTTGAAAAGGTATTGTTAGGCGAGTTGAATGAATATGAATATGTTTGTAGTAGTGTATTTAGGTTAGCATCCTGAGAAATGAATATTGTGATTGTTCACTTTCAACAGGCTGAAGAGATGGCTCAGACTTTCAGGCAAAGAATAGCTCAAGCAGAAGCTATGGCTCGCGCGGATATGCTAAGATTCCAACCCGAGGTAGTAATTCCTGAATCATCTCATCGTCATGTCTCATTACTCTCTGTCTCTCATATTACTCTCTGTCTGTGTCTCCCTCCACAGAGTACACTGACCCTGAGCTCTGAAGGGATCTTAGGGTCTCTGACTTCAGACTTGCCAGCAGATGGTATTGATTTAAGTGATATCCCCCCAGCTGAAGATTGAAAATACCCCTTTTCAACTTACTAAATGGAGTATACATGTATAACATTAACACTATCAATATGTCATTCACACATTCCCACCACTCATTTCATTAATCTACCACAACTACAATCCTACTCCCTTCATCCCACAACAAGAGTGACGAAACTTTTTTGTACGTAGATTAAAGGATATAATATTTAATGAGTAGTTGGGGTAGTTGAGGTGAGAAAAATAATTTTTTAAGTAGGTGTATTAGTGTGAAGTGTAGAGTTATGGAGAGAGAAAAAGTTAATTTGTGTGGGTTCCTTTTACTAAAAAGGAAAATGTACCTCTTGTGTTGGGACGAACGAAATTGGTAAAATGCACTCCTTGTTGTGAGATGGAGGGAGTATAATATAAATAACTACTACTCCCTCCGTCTCGGGTATTTTTACCCGCTTGTACGGGCACGAAGATTAAGACATTTTATTTTTTTTAATATATAATATAAGAAAAGGTAGGGATAAATTAGTAATTTAAAAAGAAAAAATAAATAAAGTTGTTGGGAATGATGAATAAAATGTAAAAAAATAATTAAAGTTGTTGGGATTGTAAAAAGTATGTAATAAAATATTACTATGTATTTTTATCATAAGTGGAATGGGTAAAAATACGTGAAACATCTCAAAATGGAAGGTGGTAAAAATATGTGGATTTATTTTAGTTACAAGTTATAACATAATACTTACATCATTTTAGGCTTAAATTTTATAGGGTTGTACATTTCGATCCCAATTTTAAGAGATTAACTATTTGAACTCTCCATTAGATTAAAATAACCTTTACACAATAAGCCTTGTGAAATAATGTGTTGTGTAGTATAAGAGAAAAGGCAATTATTTGGGTGAGATCAAGGTTTAAAATATTATGAAATATCCTCGAAATTTTCTCAATATATTCGCTTTTTGAGAGTATCGATATCGATATTGGGAGAAAATATGTTTCTTTTCTAATATCAAGAAATATCGGTATTAATATCGATATCGAATATCATAGTTCAAATTTGCAAGATAATGATAAAATTAAAATTTCGTTTTTCTCGATATTTCACAATTTGTATTCTTTAAATGTAAAATTGAATTTGTTTAAATTCAAATTTCCCATAAGTGAATTTAAAGAAGAAAAAAAAATTATGAGAAATTGACTATTACTATTTAAAAGGAACACTTATAATCCCTTTGTCTCATTTTTTTCATTTTGGGCATCTCATACAAAGAGTCTCATACAAAACTCACATGAATTTACGAATAATATTAAAATATGGGGATCACGTTAATACAACTACCAGTACATACTTTTTAATCTATGTATGAAAAAAAAATCCCATTAGATTATTAAGTACATTCTTCATCGAATTAGAGAAAACACAGATATTCAAATTAATATTCCGTTGACCGAGAGTCAGAGAAAGACGATCAAACAATTCCCAATCATGGTTGTACGAGTATCTACAGGACCTAAATTATCAACAGGATTTCAAAGGAGGATTTTCTGTTTTTCTTGATCCAAAGATAGGGGTACATGAACAGCCATTTGATCCCCGTCAAAATCTGCAAGTGATTGCCGAGATTCGCGCAGGAACATCCACCCGTGAATACTCCACCGGTATGAAGATTCGATCATTTCTCTATGATTTCTCTTGTACTGCCCCTACCAATGGGAAATAAAGGAAATTTTTTACGAATAGGGACCTTTCAATTCATAGATGTAGATCTCGGACCTATGAATGGGGATATTCCCGAAACTCACACAGAAAAAAGGAAGTGAGTTCGACAAAAAGGTGTTAAGCTTTTTATCATCCTGGCGTCGAGCTATTTTTCCGCAGGACCTCCACGGTAAACGCTGGGTAGCCAAGTGCGGAGCCAGGGCCTACACCGAGGTATTGACGGTTATTTTCAAATCTCGCAGAACGGAATGGTATACGATGAGATAGAAACAAAGACAGGGAACATGGAGTTTTGTTCTTGTCTTCGAATTTAATAAGAGTTTCTTACAAATTATCGAAAGATTCATTAGAATGCGGGACAGCCGGGTTTTTTATCCGAAGCCTGCGATTTGGTTTTTGATGCAGCAAGCTCTTCATCTGCAAATAATTCTCGATGTGAAAACACAGATTTGAATATTTGAAGTATTTAGTAGAAAGGGCTTATTTGACCTAATCGTACCACGTAATCTTTCTTCACGAAGCCTCCCGGAATTTGATTGATTTATTTATTTTGGTCCAATTCAAAAATTATGTTTCGCCGTATCCTTTATATGGACATCAGAGGCCGGGGGACCTACTTAACTCAGTGGTTAGAGTATTGCTTTCATACGGCGGGAGTCATTGGTTCAAATCCACCTTTTTGAATCGAAGAATTTAGACCTAAAATAAAGAAGGTTTCGCTGATTCATTTCGAGATCTAATTGAAATCTAGGGTCTATTTCTTAGTTCAAGATCCCTCTTACTAACTGGAATCAAATAATTAGTAGATCTGTTCCGACCAAAACGGGAAAGATTCATGTTTGGTTCGGGAAGGGATTATGGAAGTTTTAAAATGAACGGAAAGATTATCTTCATGCATAAGGATACTAGATTACCTAGTAGAAAAGATTGAAAAATCATCACAAACCTTCGGACCCTGCTTGGACAAAACGGAAGATATTGTCGATAAATAGAAGTACGTCCTTACTACTTAGATGCTTTCAGCAGTTATCCGCTCCGCACTTGGCTACCCAGCGTTTACTCACCATCACCCCCAAAAAACCAAACTCTGCCTTACGTAAAGTTGCCAGAGCGCGGAAAAGGATCCAATGAATTCGAAAGAATTTCCATATCCCAATTCCATTCATTTAATACCCCTCATTTCTCGGGGGCAAGGATCTAGGGTTAATGACAATCAATTGGAGGAACAACAACTTTTTGGCAGCTATCTGGCATTGGGTCTATTGGCATCATCGACTATTTACAACCCAACAAAAAATTAATCAACAATTCGAAGTGCTTTTCTTGTGTATTCTTGATAAACCAGCGTGAACCATAGCATTCATTCCTATGAAAATGGGAATGAAACCCGTTGTCGGACTTGATTAATTGCCCTTTGCTGTTCAAACTGAATCGTTTCATTTTTTAGGATTGGTATATTCTTTTATATATCCTGCCGTTTCCCAGAATCAAGCGAAGTATCATAAATCTTTCGCTCACTAAGGAGGGGGCCATTTTCATTGTTACTGTTCCGGCTGGAATCAGACCCGCTATTAATGTGGGTATCTCCGTTTCCAGAGTAGGGTCTGCGGCTCAAATTAAAGCGATGAAACAAGTAGCTGGTAAATTAAAATTGGAGTTGGCGCAATTTGCAGAGGTATTCACTTAATCTTGTTGGGTCTCCTTTAAGATCAAACAATTCCATCGAATTGAGTATGATTGTATGTGTGAATCCAATCAAGCAGAATCCAATTTTGATACAACGCAATTCAAAAATGAAATAGAACGTTCTAATACTCTATCCGAGAGTTATCAGTATTTTTTGGAGGTCTACATCGATTATGTGGCATGGGGCATTTCATTTCAAAAAGAAAATTCCCGAATTCCATTCCCTCTTAATTGACGATTATCAAAAATATCAGAAAATGTAACCCCCATGCCACATAATGGCTGTAGACCTCAAAGTTCCAGATTCGATATGGGATGCTTTAGCATTTTTTCATTCATTCCCATCCAATCGCAAAATCTATTGTGGGAGTTTGGGGGAATAAGGGTCTTTATGATACAATTAACAATTCGCTTCATTTTCAATTAGGGGCGTATCATCCAAATCATCGGTCCGGTACTAGCAATTATTCTGGTTAATCTAGAACAGAAAGTCAATCCTTGAATCCTGAAGTAGAAACCGGTCCATTTGTTCCTGAACAGCTTCTTTCAAAAAACAAAAACAATTTGAAGTATATTTATTATCTAATCAAAAAGAGAATTTTAGAAACTCTATTCTTTAATTGTCCAGCTATAAATTCTGTTGCATAGTATCGTAAATAGCTACCCCGGGTCTTTTTGTAGTCGGATCCCCCAGTTTTTGGAATGCCCAAATACATATACAGATAGTAAAAAAGATGAATCTGCTTTCACGCTCTTCCTTTCGGGAAGGGAGGGTTAGGGAAATGCAGCTTTCTCCAGACCTCCGGGAAAAGCATGAAAAAAACGTAGGCGTTTGCCCCCGATTCAATCGGGGGATCGAATTGATTATAGAAACATGAGTTTAATTAGTCGACCCGGATGAAATGAAAATTGGATTCATGGAACAGGAGAAAGATTTCCCATTCCTTAGCCAGAAAGATATGTGGCTATGAAAGAGGGATTCAGTGGAACATAATTGACTGGGTGGTAGAGTGGTGGAAACCGATTTTTTCCCCACGGCGATAACGTGCTAAAAGATCCACTACTTTAATTCCCGTTTCAAAAATAGACAATTTTGTATCTAACTGTATAAAGGCGGGCGCAGATCGATGAATAGGAAATGTTGTACGAGTATCTACAGGACCTAAATTATCAACAGGCTCTCCAAGTACGTTGAAAATTCATCCCACATGTACTCTTTACCTGCTTATGCATTCATAGCACAAGACGATACTTCTTTATCTTTTGAGTTGTTCTGCCGGATCGGTCGCTCAAGATCTTTGGTCTCTACCCGGACCGATGAAAAAAATGGGTTCTCATCCTTCAGAGACTACGAGTGTAATAGGAGCAAGCTTTCCGCCTGTCTTTCCAGCTCTGTTGCGATTGCTTGGTCGCCGATGATGTGGTAGTCCGTTCGTCCGATCCCGCTTCTTGCATTGGAACCCACGGTTATGGACCCGAATCCGTTAGTATGGAACATTTTCTTTTCCAGCGATTGGAGATCCCATTTCTGTACCAACTCAAGATATGCTTATTGGACTCCTTCCGGGGGGGCCCGAGCCATCAGTGAGATACCACTCTGGAAGAGCTAGAATTCTAACCTTGTGTCAGGACCTACGTCTCTCTTTCAAGGAGGCAGCGGGGATTCGAATTCCCCTGGGGAATTAATTCTAACTCCCACATGAGGAAAAAAAGTAAAAGATCTCTAGAAGAAAACGTCATCATATAATAATCCAGAAGTTGCAATAGAAAAGAACTGGTGCTTGCCGTTGCACCAGGGGCCGTCGCGCCGGGTGCTAAAGTGTGGGTATTTTGTATCCATTGAGCAAACGGAAGTGATCTTAGAAACCAATTGCGTTCCGGGAAAAAATCTCAATATCGTATTCGCCTAGAAGAAAAACAAAAATTGTGGTTTCATTTCCAAAAAAATTGATAAACCCCTCAATCCTCTTTTCTAGATTCATCGATATTGAATCAATCGAACGTACTTAAGGAATG